>VYXF01013000.1:312962-336452 GCA_013397295.1 Polioptila caerulea | reverse complement strand
GGGGAGCTCGGAAGGGGCGGTCCCCGGGCTCTGCCCGCCCCGCTCGGGCGGCTCCGCTGAGCTCGGCTGTGTGTGCCCGCGCCCAGCCCTGCGCTGCGCGGGGGAGCTGCTGCTCGGTCTTTGTGGCCGCGGCTGCGGAGGGCGGCGGTGCTGCGGTGCGCGGGCAGCCGAGCCCCGGTGCGGCGGCGGCGGCAGCCATGGGGCTGCAGCCCCTGGAGTTCAGCGACTGCTACCTGGACAGCCCGTGGTTCAGGGAGCGGGTGAGAGCCCACGAGGCCGAGCTGGAGAAGACCAATAAGTTTATCAAGGAGTTGCTGAAGGATGGGAAGAACCTGATCGCCGCGACCAAGAGTGAGTGGTGGGGAGCGGAGGGAGCTGCGGGGGCGGCTGCCCGGCGCCGGGAGCTTTCGCCTTTGAGCCGGCGGCGCTCGCCTTTGTGGCGTTCTCCAGCCTCTCCCTTGGGTTCCTCATCAGCCGCTTGGAGACGCAAGTCCTCTCCAGCCCTTCTCCACGGAGGGGAATAAGGGATAGAGGCGGTGGCAGCGCCGAGTGACTCCTGTTGCATCTGCCCGGCTCCTGGGCCGGGCCTGGCTTCTGTGTTCGGCGGTGCCGAGCCCGGAGCAGCCCCGGTGAAATCCGCCGGGAGAGCTCGGTGCCAGGTGTTGCCGGTGCGCTGCGAGCCGAGCGGCTGTGAATGGCGTACCTGACCATAACCGTGTCGTGCCCGAGCACTGCAGCCTGTGCAGAGGCTGCTGGAAAATACCTCTGTCAGAGAAGTGTGTTCAGGAATTAGCAGACTTAGTTTTGTGCTGACAGCGCTGGTTGCCAGTTCTGTGCCTCTGGCCTCTTAAAATGTGATGGTGTTTTATTAATTTTGCGTTTACTTGTTGAGTAGCTACACAGTGTATATAAATAGTTAGCTATATTGTGTTTTATGTGGGAATCATGTTTTTTTGCCTTGAATGACCATGTTCATGCATGTTCCTAGTGTAGTATTGTGCAAATGTATTTTTTCCATTTAACTTAAGACACAGTTGTGTCGCCACCCTAATTTTTAGTAGGATGATTTGCTATAGCAATTATTCAAATAAACCACTAATACTGTGTTCTCGGAAGTGTACAGCACCTTTGGTATGGTAAACTTCTGAAGCCGGGAAGCCATGCTGTCACGATGTTTCCATTAAACTGATAGGGGTTTGGCCAGTGGTTTGCCCAGTGTAGCTGCCTGGATATGGTGAAGTTTTTAAAACCAGAATTAACTCATTTCTGTAAATAAAGAAACTTTGCTTTCTGTTTTTGTCTCTGGTAGAAAATATCATATCAAATTTCACTTGTCTGTAACTTATTCTTTGGCCAGTTAACATTCAGTTACTGTAAATTGTGATCTTAGAGGATTATTCAAAATCTGTGACTTGAAGTGTCAGTATAAATCGTCTTAACTTGGAGTGTAAAGTAAAAAAGTGTCCCAAAAATTGGATAAGAAGAGCAGACTTCTCTTCCTTAACTTCTGTCCACTTCTCTTCCTTAAGCATCTAGGCAGTGTTTTGGCAACTGCCCCAAGCCCTCACTTGCTCATGTACGGTAATGTATACAGAACTTAATCTGAAAGTGTGGAGCTGGCTGTGGTGAGGAAAGCCCTAGCTCCTGTCCACAGCACACCAGAATCCTGTGCTGGTAGATTGGCAGTGCTCAGGGTGCTTTGCTGTGTGCTGGAAGCCAAGTGTGCTGGCCAGAGCCACCTGGCGTGAGAGGGCTTGATGAAATACTCAGGGCTAGCCCATGAGGAATGTTTAGAGAAGCTATCTGAGGTCCTGCCTGGTGTTCAGGTCTAAGCACTGCTTCCTTTGCTGAGGTGACAGTCAGAAGGTTTATTCTTGAGTTTAGTTGCTAGACCTTATTCTAACAAACATCTTCAGCATACTTGTTTGAAAAATACAAACAGGCTAGACCCTTCTTCCCACATTTCAGGTTTCTGCAGTTGTCTCTCCTCTTTAAGAGTGCCCTGAGTGACAGGTTTGAAGCTGAGTTGCCTTTGGTGCTGGTGGAGGAGTGTNGGGGAGCTCGGAAGGGGCGGTCCCCGGGCTCTGCCCGCCCCGCTCGGGCGGCTCCGCTGAGCTCGGCTGTGTGTGCCCGCGCCCAGCCCTGCGCTGCGCGGGGGAGCTGCTGCTCGGTCTTTGTGGCCGCGGCTGCGGAGGGCGGCGGTGCTGCGGTGCGCGGGCAGCCGAGCCCCGGTGCGGCGGCGGCGGCAGCCATGGGGCTGCAGCCCCTGGAGTTCAGCGACTGCTACCTGGACAGCCCCTGGTTCAGGGAGCGGGTGAGAGCCCACGAGGCCGAGCTGGAGAAGACCAATAAGTTTATCAAGGAGTTGCTGAAGGATGGGAAGAACCTGATCGCCGCGACCAAGAGTGAGTGGTGGGGAGCGGAGGGAGCTGCGGGGGCGGCTGCCCGGCGCCGGGAGCTTTCGCCTTTGAGCCGGCGGCGCTCGCCTTTGTGGCGTTCTCCAGCCTCTCCCTTGGGCTCCTCATCAGCCGCTTGGAGACGCAAGTCCTCTCCAGCCCTTCTCCACGGAGGGGAATAAGGGATAGAGGCGGTGGCAGCGCCGAGTGACTCCTGTTGCATCTGCCCGGCTCCTGGGCCGGGCCTGGCTTCTGTGTTCGGCGGTGCCGAGCCCGGAGCAGCCCCGGTGAAATCCGCCGGGAGAGCTCGGTGCCAGGTGTTGCCGGTGCGCTGCGAGCCGAGCGGCTGTGAATGGCGTACCTGACCATAACCGTGTCGTGCCCGAGCACTGCAGCCTGTGCAGATGCTGCTGGAAAATACCTCTGTCAGAGAAGTGTGTTCAGGAATTATCAGACTTAGTTTTGTGCTGACAGCGCTGGTTGCCAGTTCTGTGCCTCTGGCCTCTTAAAATGTGATGGTGTTTTATTAATTTTGCGTTTACTTGTTGAGTAGCTACACAGTGTATATAAATAGTTAGCTATATTGTGTTTTATGTGGGAATCATGTTTTTTGCCTTGAATGACCATGTTCATGCATGTTCCTAGTGTAGTATTGTGCAAATGTATTTTTTCCATTTAACTTAAGACACAGTTGTGTCGCCACCCTAATTTTTAGTAGGATGATTTGCTATAGCAATTATTCAAATAAACCACTAATACTGTGTTCTCGGAAGTGTACAGCACCTTTGGTATGGTAAACTTCTGAAGCCGGGAAGCCATGCTGTCAGGATGTTTCCATTAAACTGATAGGGGTTTGGCCAGTGGTTTGCTCAGTGTAGCTGCCTGGATACGGTGAAGTTTTTAAAACCAGAATTAACTCATTTCTGTAAATAAAGAAACTTTGCTTTCTGTTTTTGTCTCTGGTAGAAAATATCATATCAAATTTCACTTGTCTGTAACTTATTCTTTGGCCAGTTAACATTCAGTTACTGCAAATTGTGATCTTAGAGGATTATTCAAAATCTGTGACTTGAAGTGTCAGTATAAATCGTCTTAACTTGGAGTGTAAAGTAAAAAAGTGTAGTTACAATTGGATAAGAAGAGCAGACTTCTCTTCCTTAACTTCTGTCCACTTCTCTTCCTTAAGCATCTAGGCAGTGTTTTGGCAACTGCCCCAAGCCCTCACTTGCTCATGTACGGTAATGTATACAGAACTTAATCTGAAAGTGTGGAGCTGGCTGTGGTGAGGAAAGCCCTAGCTCCTGTCCACAGCACACCAGAATCCTGTGCTGGTAGATTGGCAGTGCTCAGGGTGCTTTGCTGTGTGCTGGAAGCCAAATGTGCTGGCCAGAGCCACCTGGCGTGAGAGGGCTTGATGAAATACTCAGGGCTAGCCCATGAGGAATGTTTAGAGAAGCTATCTGAGGTCCTGCCTGGTGTTCAGGTCTAAGCACTGCTTCCTTTGCTGAGGTGACAGTCAGAAGGTTTATTCTTGAGTTTAGTTGCTAGACCTTATTCTAACAAACATCTTCAGCATACTTGTTTGAAAAATACAAACAGGCTAGACCCTTCTTCCCACATTTCAGGTTTCTGCAGTTGTCTCTCCTCTTTAAGAGTGCCCTGAGTGACAGGTTTGAAGCTGAGTTGCCTTTGGTGCTGGTGGAGGAGTGTCACTGTTCAACAGACATTTAAAGACAAATTGAAGCAGAGGAACCACAGGAAGCCCAGTGGTTAAAACCCACCAAAACTCCAGTGGTTAGGGTATTTGCCCTCCTTGTGTTTTCAGAAGAAAACGTTATTATCTAAATTCTTTGAGGAACCTGATTCATTTGCTGTCAGGAAACCAAATGAGATTAGTATTTGTTCCAAAAACCCAGCTTGAGAAGTGGTCTAGACACAATGGTCTATCCATTTATGTCCAAACTGCATTTTCTGCACAAAGATAGTCTCACTGCAATTTTGAGAATGTGATAATAAAGCAGGGTGTAGTGAGCTTAGATGACTGCCTCTTAAACAACAGTTGCTGACAATTTTTAGAAAATTGTTTTAATCTTTTGAACAAAAAATGTCATCTTGATAATAACTAAAATATTTCCCTGTTTCTAGAACCAGGTAAAATATGAGATTTGCACCTGATATAATTGATATGTGAGTGTGATAAGCTGCTCTGAGTGGTGTGTAAAGTATAAAATGTAGTAGGTGCACTATTGTTCTTGAGTTTGTGGGAAATGTGTAATTTGAGGGCTGTGATAGACACCACCAGCATTTCCCTCCCTTAGCAATTTTCTTATTTCACTTGTAAAGCTGGCAGCAGTCGTTATGGGGATTCTTTAGGTGTGATTAACTGATGCAATAGAATAGATCCCTCTTCCTGCCTGACAGACAGCCTTGTCAGTCACTTTGATGCTGCCTGTGCTGGGTTACATCTTGACAGGTGAAAGCAGGTACTGCTACCACTCCTAATTCATAGGAACCATCAGTGTCTTGCAGGGCACAAGAAGTAATGTGATGAGGATCCTCTCAATGGCTCCTTTCCATTTGGCTCCACAGTTGTATGGGATTGTATTTTTTCACCTAAAACTGGGAAGGTTTGATTTTTGTTAGTACAGGACTATACTGCTTAAAAAAGAGAACAAAAATACCCCAAGAATTTGCATTTTTTAATTGTTGAATTTCCAGCATACTTCAAGTGTATCTTTACACTTTAAAGTTTCAGTAGTTTCAAGAATGTGATAGAAAGAGAAACAAGAGTGACTCAAAGCTGTCTGTTTCCTGTGTAAGGTTTTGAATCACTGAGTTGTCTAGTTCAAGCTAAATTTTGGAGGCATGAATAAACAATAGGTGGCTCTTCCTTTTCTTATGACAGTTAAATGTGTTTAAAAGGAGTACAAACTCATTTTTTTCTTTACTGTTACTGATCTGTAAAGACAAGTGGTATACACATATGCTTTTTAAAATAGAAAGGCAATATTTCTTAGGGGATTCCAGTCAGTTAAACAAGTTAGGATCAATGGAGTTTATAAATAACTTCTGGATGGAAGTAATTGTGCTTCCATGAAAGTGAATTTAAAGATGCCTGATAAGAGAATATTTATTCTGAATCATGAAAGGAATGTGAGAGGTTCAGTTCTGAGCTCTTAAAAATCTGCAGTGCAATTTGTTGGAAGCTAGAGAATACACTGGATAAATACTATATATTCAGTCTAAATTCTTCTCCCTCTGTTGGTCCAACTCTTGGTCTCTTCACACGAGTGTTAGATTTTTGGGGAGCTTTTGAAGATATTTTTGAAGGTTTTTTTTGTGTACCTACAGCTGAACTGTCGCTGCTAATGAGATGCCAAGGTGGAGTAGGAAGAGTGAGGAGGAGTATAGGTTTTGGCCCTGGGCATCTCACAGGGCCTTTGCAAAGGATACTTGTGAGTGCATGCTCACAGCTGTCCCATGTGCCTGAAAGCAGAGCCTCTCCATTCTTGGATTTAGGCTCAAATTGGAGCAGAATTCTCTTGGAGTCTCCTGCAGTGACTTTGTGATGAGCAGGTGAAGACAGAAGGTGGATGTATTTGGTGCAGTGGGCATCCTGGCTATCCAGTGCAGTTCTTTATACTCAGTCACTGTTTCTTACTGCTATTTTCATTTTATGTTCTTCATGGAGAAGGTATTTCTTGCACTCTTCCAGACAGAATTCAAAATCAGAACCAAATTTATTTTATGTGTAGAAAGAGTTTGTTGGAATATAGAGAGGTACTGATGAGTATATTTTTTTAACAAAGACAACTGGAGAACCTAATCCAGTCCCAAGCCCCAGTTTGATATCTGAGTTGTCCAAACCCATGTTCTTTTTCTTGGCCAGTTCTCCTGGTGTGTGGTGGTGGATGACCTTCCAGACACTGGTCTAGGCTAGATTTTGGCCTGACCTGATGTATATATTAATATGTAAATATAAAAACTGTGGTAATCCACATTATAACACCACATAAAAACCTCTCTGACCACTTGAGCCATGGTGCATTTTTTTCTTAAGTACTAATGGTCTATTTTTTAAAGCTTTCCTTAGTATAATCTGCAGTTATGAAACCATGTGTAATGTGTGCCAGCTTTCAGAGTCTTAGGGATTTTTTTTGCAACAAAAATGTTCTACTGACATTCCAGTACATATCAAAGAAGTAAGGTAAACCCACTAATGTAAGGCTTATTAATAACTCCCAGACAAGAAATGGACAGTCACAAAGGATTTAGGTAGAATCCAAAGATTGAGTAAAAACTTAATGTCATTCTTACTTAATAAGGAAGGGGGAATATTGCAAGAGAGTCGTGTGCAAAGTTTCCTAAGTCAGCTGTGGTTAGTTAGGGCTCTATATTTGACTATTTTGCCTTGAATTCAGTGAGACCTCTCAATTAATAAATCTTTGCATTTAGCATTTTAGAAAGCTATTTTATTTTTCAGTTAGTAACTCAAACCCAGACTTTATTTCTATTGCAAGGCATGCTTTAGGTGTGATAACCACAAACAAATCCATGCTGTATGTGAATGCTCTGAGATTTAAATTTGAAATATACTCTGCTGGGGCCACGTTAGACAAAAATTACTTCAAGGGCAGTATTGCAAAGGCTACTGAGCTGCATGTACCTTTAAAAAACCCCAGCTTTCTATTGGAAGTGTTTCCATTATTAAGCTCATTAGAAAACTAAGGCAAACAGGTACTTTGGGGCCCATCTAATAAGAGATTTCCCTTAAGAAAGAGCTGCTGATTATAACGTAATATAATGTTGCCTTTCCCTTCCCTTCAAGATAATTGCCACAGCTAGGGCCTAATTAACTATGACAGCACTTTATTTTTTTTTTCTTTTCTGCATGTAGATAAAGTTGCTTCTGTACAAGGACCAGGGAAATGCTTATTTAATAAACTACTCTAAAGAACATTTTGTTTAGCTCCACCCTAAGTAGAGCATTCGTTACTGTGTCAGTAGCTATAAAAAGTGTCAGGCTCATTCTGTGGAGGATGCCAGTTTGTCAGCTTGAATCTCATCTCTTCAGCTTGAATTACTAACTAGCTCCATTACTTTCTTTGTCCTGTAGATGTTCCACTATTCATTTTTTTTTTCTGTATTGAAAGCTGAGCGTGGTGCTACTGAACATCTGTGATATCAGAAAATATGAAATTTCATGAATTTATGTGGATTTTCTTCGTTCTGAGAGATGTGAAAAACTGTTATGAAATGATTTTGTCTTTTAATCATTTGGGGGAAAGGTATCAGTTTTTGGCTTTAGATAAAATATGTGAGCGGTCATTAAAGCATCACTGATATTGTCAGTCTTCAGGACAAAACCAACAGAAATCAATCTACAATTTTTAGAGAAGTTGTCTGGTAGATCATGTTGAGAAGTTTTTTCCCTTGATTTTTTTTTTTTTTTTTAATGACAAGACTTTTAGAAAGGTGATTTTAGAATTCTGTGGAGTTTCAGGCTATCTTCAGTAGTTGTAAAAATGAGTGGATTTACCCTACAGTCTGTAAAGTGCCAACACCTGCTTGCAATTAAGAAAAACAGGCCCACTGCTAAGGCTGTAGGTGTATGCTGTTCCTAAAATTACCCTGTGCTTGCCAGCTCTGTATTGCAAAAATCTTGCAAATTTTGGCAAGCTGGCCTTGTGACACTGGTAACACTTCTCAAGTCCAGTCTAAAATAACTTGGTAAGTTTTATTGAGGCAGAACATTTCTTTCTGCCTGATACAGATGTTTTTCCAAGGGGGCAGGAAGGAGAGTGCTATGGTGATTTTTTTTTTTTTTTTTCCCTTGGGAAGTAGCAAACAGGCTGGCTGCTCTGCCCTTGCAAACATGTTTGGAATGGCACTGAAGAGCTGCATCCCAGTACTTGTCTGCTCCTTCCCAGCTGTTTTGTAATGTTACATAATTAATGTATAAAGTTTACATTGACTGTAGTGCTCCTGTTTTACAATGCCAGCTTCAGTCACTACTGCAACACTTAGCACATTAACCTAAAATCCAGGGGCTTGGTGTTGTAGAGAGATTGTTCACAGCGTGTGAATCTTGGCAACGTGCTTAATGTTTTGATAGTGTGGGTTGTGGCTTCTTGAGATAATTTTTATGATTTTCTCAAGTCTGATGGGGCTTCCTTTTGTGTCTAATGCCACTTTTCTGAATCTCAATACCATATTTAGTGTTCTATGACTGTTGTCCTTAAGATGTTACGATATGCTCAGTGTTTTGGTTACCTGTTAAAAATCTTCAAGTTTTTGAGTTGGCTAATTAAGACACTTGGAGCAGTTGAATGCTTTCTGGAATATCTAATGAATGTAAAATATATGATCAAATAAACTTGGGCACATATTTGCAGAATATTTTAAGAAGCTACTGTTCAGGGAATGTAACATCTCTCTGCTGGTGGTTGCTGCCACCCACTGTAGTTGTCAATCTTAATCAGCACCCAAAATCTGCCTTGTTGCTAAGTCAAACCCATCTTCCTTGCCAAATTTAAACTCAGCCATCAGTTTTGCAATGAGTTGAAGCAGGCACTTGTACTCCATCCCTGCAGCTTCTGTGGAGGTTGTTTTCCTCTGGGTGGGACTTTGATGGAGAGAGAGCAGCAATTTGTGGAGCCCCATACTCTACATCTGGGATAAATATGTGCCTTCTGTCCAAAGCACATATTTTGGTATCTCACTGGGAAATAAGATCCTGGAAAGGGAACTCTGTGGCCTGGTTTACACTATCCTCCAATTCTTTTTCTAAACAGATATTTTTGGCAAGTTTTGACAGACAACCTCAATATCATGTTGCTTTTCCATACCTGCTTGTAACTATGGATGGCGCTTCTTGCAGATACCATCTTCTTTGTCTTTTACTCCTTCTGCTCTGTTCTTGCCTCTTCTCTTTGTTGTTCTTTTCCATCCTGTGTGTTTGTTCATCTTCCAGGATAAAAATAGAGAGAAAACATCCAGGCCCTCAGAAGCTGTGTGGCCATCACAGGCCAAGGCCAAATCAGAAGTTCCTGTAAATCATTCATGCTAGGCTTGTGGTTTGTGGGAAAGGAGCAGTGTCAAGGGAAAAAGAATCTACAGGGATGGAAAATCACAGTGTTATTAAACAGATTGTGGTTTTACTACAGCCCAGACCTTTGAATAAACCTCCTGTTGTTGCCTCTTTAAATGAGAGGACTGAGCAGGTGAAGGTTATTGGCTCAATAGGCAGGTCAGAGAGGGGCTTTGTCTCTCAGTAGATCTGGTTGTTACAGCTTCCCTGGGTCCTTGTCAGCTTTTGTGCGTGCACCTGGCTGCTTGGGACTGCATGTCCTTGAAGAGGAAAAACAATGCTTTGTTTAATTTGGCAGGGAAAATTGAGTATCCAGGATGAAACTGAGCAGAGCTTTGTACCAGAGCTGGGCCTTGAAGGACATTGTAGTGTGTGTGGTGTCCAGGAATAAGTTCTCAGCCACTTTGTTGCTGGTGAATGGTTTTTGGCTTTGAAATGTGTCCATTTTCTCCATTAGGCTGGTGCATGGATTTTTAGAAATAATGAATGAATGAATGTTGAGGAGTATGAAGATTGTCATACATCAAGTGTTTAAGCCTTAAGAAAAATCAGATTGAAATGTATCAAATCTCAAAAATTTGGATGTTTTCCCAAGCAGAGAGAGAGAGCATCATATTTTTGTTTGTTTGGTTTAATCTGAGACTTTGTCAGTCATTAGAGTTGCTTGCTTTGAAAAATATTAATAGTATTTGAACGTAGGTGTATTGGAACAAAAAGAAAATACAGGGAAACTTGCAGCAGTTTTACATAAGAATATAATTGCTCAGAATGTGCTTCTTCAAAAGAAATCCTGCTGTCTTGGAAACAGGTGGAGGGAGCATGCTGCCAGGTCACAGAGGACCTGACAAAAACTTGTCAAAATATCATTTTGACAGTGGGTCTCAGTTCTTGGAAATCTGTTGTGGGGCTGAACTTGCAGCTTACATGGATTGACAGACTGTGAGTGCTGCGTAGTGTCATCCTTTGGAACACATCAGTGCTCTGAGAGCAAAGCAGTGTAACTTGTCCACACCTTTTTCCTTTTAAAATCCCAGGTTGTGAGCTGGTTGGAGAGGCTTGGACCGACTGACAAACTCAGTCATGAGCCAAAGGACTGTTTCTCCAAAGCTTTTGTCTGCTCAACTCCTCAGCCTGCAAGCTTTTCAGGAACAAGGCTGACTTTGTCCAGTCTGCTCTCAAACACTTGCTCTGTGGTAATATTACTGTTCTTGTCTTGTGCTTCATTTTATGCTTTCAGTCATTTCAAAATGCACAGTTTCAAATTTCTGTTGTTCCTCTTCCTAGCTGGGGATTCAGAATCATTGCCAAAAGAAATCAAACTACCTGGAATTATTGCCTTCTTGGTTTTTTGTTTTTTTTTTTTCCCTTAAGTTTTAGAAGTTTTAGTCATGGCTAAATCCCAGCTAACAACTGAGAATCACACAGCCTCTTGCTCACTCTCCCAGCCAGTGGGACCAGTGGGAGAAAATTAGAAGGTTAAAAGCTTATAGATCAAGACAGTTCAACAGGGAGAGCAAAAGCCATGTGCATAAATGAAGCAAAACAAGGAATTATTCACTGCCTCCCATGGGCAGGCAGGTGTTCAGGTATTTCCAGAGCCCAATGTAAGGGTTACTTGGAAAGACAAATGCTGTTACTCCAAACATTGCCCCACTTCCTCCTTCTTCTCCCCTCTTAATATATGAAGCATGACACCATAATTCCAGAAATTCCTTCTTATCAATCCTGATTTCCTTTTATGACAAGGTAACATGCCTTTTGATCAGTGGACAGGTAACATGCCTAGTTGATCAAGGGAAGCTGGCTGATATAAACGTTTTGGATTTCAGTAAAGCTTTGGATGCTGTCTCTCAGAGGATGCTTCTGCACCGGCTGTACGAACAGACCGTGCCATGGGTGAGCAGCTGGCTTGTGGGTCAGGCACAGAGGGTTCTAGTAAAGGGGTGGACTGGAGACCTGTCACTAGTGGGGTGCCATAGGGCTCCATCTTAAGCCCTGTGCTCTTCAACATCTTCATTGACAACTTGGATGCAGCACTGGAAGGGATACTGAACAAGATTGCAGATCAGACATAACTGGGAGGAGCTGTTGACTCCCTGAAGGCAGGGTGGCCCTTCAGAGGGACCTTGACAAAACAGAGGCCTGGGCAGTCACCAACCACGTGGAGTTCAGCCAGGAAAAGAGCCAGATTCTGCACCTGGGATGGGGCAACCCTGGATGTACAGACAGACTGGGGAAGGAGAGGCTGGAGAGCAGCGCTGTGCAAAGGGCCCTGGGGGTCCTGGTGGATGGAAAGTTGGATGTGAGCCAGCAGTGCCCTGGCAGCCAGGAGGGCAACTGTGTCCTGGGGGGCATCAGGAACAGCATCACAGCCGGGCAAGGGAGGGGATTGTCCCCTCTGCTCTGCACTGGGGCAGCCTCACCTCTGTGCTGGGGCAGTTTGGGGGGCCACAGTATAAAAATGAAATTAAGCCATTAGGGAATGTCCAAAGGAGGGCAAGAAAGATGGTGAAGGGTCTTGAGGGGAAGCTTGATGAGAAGTGGCTGAAGCCACTTGGTTTGTTCAGCCTGGAGGAGACTGGTGAGACACCTCATTGCAGTCTTCAGCTTGTTTGTGAGGGGAAGAGGAGGGGCAGGCACTGATCTCCTCTGTGTGGTGCTGAGTGACAGGATGTGAGGGAGTGACAGGAAATTGTGTCAGGGGAGGTTTAGCTTGGATATCAGGAAAAAGTTCTTTCCCATCAGACGATGGTCGGGCACTGGAATGGGCTCCTCAGGAAAGTGGTCACAGCACCAACTCTGACAGAGTTCAAGGAGCATTTGGACAATACTCTTGGGCACTTGTTGTGACTCTTGGGGATGGTGCTTTGCAGGGGCAGGAGTTGGACTCAGTGATCTTTTGTGGGTCCATTTCAACTCAGCATATTCTGTGTAATATCCCTTCAGTCAGCTGAGGTCACCTGTCCCAACTGGGTCTTGTGCTAACCTCCCATGCACCCCCAGTCTCCTCACCAGCATGGCTGTGCAAAAACTAGAAAAGGCTTTGTCTCTTTGTAAGCCTTGTCAGCAATAACAAAAACATCCCTGTAAGTGTCACTGTGTTTAGCACAAATCCAAAACTCAACCCATACCAGCCACTACAAAGAAAATTTACTCCATCCCAGCCAAAACCAACTCATGAAGTAGAAGAATCTTATGCTGAAAAGAAATGCTCCTCTCGCCCATGGCTATTTTTGTTTTGTTTCACAAAACACATCTCTGTGTCATCCAATGCCATTACTGCTTGTCTGACAAGGTTCTGTAGGGTTGTACCTGAGGGTGAAGGCTGCCACCTGAGGGGTAGGGAACTAGCTAGTCAAGCATGGAAATTCATTGTGGCCATCTGTGTCTCTCCTCTCACTGCAGTTTTTTGCAATGTTTTGTGAAGGAATTGTTCTAAGCTCCAGACAGGCAGCTTAAGTTTTTGTGTAGTAGTATAACGATGTAGGGAAATGTTTGTGTTGCATTCTTGAATGTGTTGAACTTGACACTCCATTTGGATGAACTTTGCTGAGGGCCAAGTGAGCCAAGCAGTGCAACCAGCTCTGAGAGTATTGATGACTAGAAATGGCCTTTGAGAGGGCTGAGACCTGAAAACAAGCAGACTGAAGATCTGTGAGAAAGGTCAGTCACACACAACCTAACAGAAAATTTTACTGTGTGTATACAAACATTACACAGTACATGTAGCATATGATATCCAAGATGCAAATTTTGTTTGGAAAATGTAGCTTTGAGACTCAACAGAAATAATTCTTTGCCTTCGCTTACCTGGAAATTCCATTTCCTTTCCTGCCTCCATTACCCACTTTAATATACCTGGAATTAGAGTGACTTAAATATGAATTCCTCTTTATTAATTTACAAAAATGCCTTGAATTTTGGTGCAACATAATTTGTATATATGCAATTTTTTTAATTGCTGCGAATAGGTTGCTGTCAGTCTTGAGGATCTTTCTATAGTGGACATGGTTTGTGTCTGCAAGGTTAGTTCTTTTTTCATATACATGAATAATTTTATGTTATGAATGAAAAACCAAGCTTTGTCTAGAGAAGTCACTTGGTGAGCAGCTTTGGGCAAACCCTTCACCTTTTTATGTCCTTCTTCCCATCACTATTTAATCTATTGCTTCAAATTTAGGGTTATGTATCTGTTAAACATTTCACGAATATTGAAATGTCACAGAGAAGTGTTTTGTATGAGTCCTTTCTGCATTAGGGGAAGCTGCACCCACTGCTCTTTTTCTGTAGTCATTATTTGGACTGAGCAGCAGTTATAAACTGTTTTTATCCTCTTCAAGTAAATTAGCTTAATATAGAATCTGAGATGAGGATGTTCCATCTTCTCCTGCAGTCATGTGGTGGACATCTCAGTATGGAGGGCATGGCAGTATGAGCTCAGAAAGCAGCTGCTCTGCCCTTGCCATGCAGACCATTCCAGTGGAAATTTCAGTCAGCAATTTGGCTTTTCTAAGGTTTATAGCATTTCGTCTTTCACTTTTTTTTACAGAAAGCTTGCAGATGTGAAGGAAAACAGGTATGCCAACTTTGCTATAACACTTCATGTACTGAAGTCCACTTCAGGTTGGTCAAGTTATTGCAAAGCTTCCTTTATTGAGGAGGGCCTTTTTTTCCTCTTGCACGTTTTTTTTTTCTTTTTGTTTGTTTTTCTTGTTGTTCTTGAAATGGAAGTGTTTAGAAGGAAGCTGACTTTAATACTTTCTTGGAAATTAGCTTGACATAATCACCATTGATGCATTTAAAAATGGAATTAGGAACTAAGATGTTGGGCAGGAAAAGTAGCAATTTTTTTGGCTGGAGGAAGCAACTGGACCACATGGGCAATTAATTTTACAGTGCCTCCTCCATCACTTCTCTCTGGCACAGAGAAAGGTTTCTTTCAGTGGAACTTAACTGTGTTTGTAGGCAACATGTAACCGAAATAAGTAATCAAAGCCCCTCCTGAAACAAAAGCCTCTGATACCACAAAAATGTCAGATAACTCCCAAATAATTCTGTTAACGTCTATTTCAATTTCAGTCCTTTTATAAATAAAGCTTAATGTATGTGCATTCTGTTCCTGTAGTGGTAGCTATGGTTTGCTTGCTTTTAGGATCTGGAAGGCTTGAGAGCAGATGAAAGGGATTGTATGCTTTTGATGTGTCAGGTTTGATAGCAAAGCCCTGTTAAGAGAGTTTATCTTTAAAGAGTGTTATCTTTTGAATAAAAATGCTGTTTTTCCTAGAATTTTCTTTTCCTGAAACCCTTTCTTTCAATTTCTATTTTAAATATAGAATATTTCCGTATTTAATAGTGGTCTGGAGGTGATCTCATGTATCATGAGGACATATTGAATACCCTGATTGGAACACTGCTTCCTAGACACTATTATTAGTGTAGTAGCCACGAGAGAAATGAGCAGCTGCTGAGTTTTGTTCTGAGTGCCTGGATGGGTGTGTTGGGGTGGCATTCCCAGTGACAAGCAGAGGCACTGGGGGATGCCAGGAAGGAATTTTGATTGGAAAATAGTTGACATGAGCTCAGTGGTTGGTGATCCTGTCTCTCTTCTCTCTGTCTCCTTTCTGAGAGGTCTGAGTAGCGTAACTTTTCAGGTGATTCCTGCTGTAGTCAGCAGAAATTGCTGCCTTCTTCACCTCATTTGATGTCTTTAGTTGCCTTTCTGGTGAATATTTATAGAGAAAACTCAGGTGAATGTTGAAGTTTTAGTATTAGGGATGAGCAGGGAATGTCTAATAGGCATGAGTTTTAGCACATGCTACCATGGAGACATGCTCATGGTTCCTAAGAGATTTTTGGATAGAGCTGAATCAAGTCCTCTTTGAAGTGTATACCTCTAATTCCTTGCTAGGCTTTGGAAAAGATATGCTCAGACCAGTGTTGCCAATGTCAGTTGAATTTTTAGTCACAGCAGAACAATTAGAAGGGGGAAAGCCATGTCTTTAGTGGCTCTGTAAAACAGTGGATAGAACAGAGTGATATCAGTATTTAGTAAAGTCAGAAGAAGAGAGCATGTCCATTCTCTTTTGAGGAGGGGTGTGGTGGGATTGCTTGCTTCCTTACTTGCTTTCTTTAAGACACTCATTTGCTTATTCCCAATTACTTTGCTTCCAGGGAAGGACCCATCTTACTGCTTTCTAGTGCAGTTTGCCTCAGCCTTTTCAGATGATGGATTCTCTAACCTTTTCTGGGGGAAAAAGAAAAAAAGCCCATACTATTTTGTATAACATTAAAATATTGTATAATATTGAATTATAGCATTCATTTATTGAGCATTATTGAGTGAATTGGTTAAGTTGTTTTCAGTTGTTTTCCTCTTCCCTTGTTTTTTTTTTTTTTTTTGCTTAAACCTGTTGGATTTGATTGCTGGCAGTCACTTTTCTCAAGTTGCCTTTAGATACTTCATGGACTTCTCTTCATGGTTTTTGGATCAAAGCCCATGGGAATGTTGTAGTGGTATGTGCAGTATAGGGAGCTGAGAGTTCCTTGGTGTAGTAAACAGTTCCATTAATGTTTGTTTTCTTAAGTTATAATGATTGTCTGTGAGCTTGTTTAATGTTTGTTTTCATTTCAAGGAGATACATAGTTACAGCTGTAAGTGGGTAATGAATGCGAATAGAGGGAATTGAGAGTTGTTGTTTTGTGTCCAAGCAAAATGAAGCACTTCTGCCTAGCAATGACTAATTCTTCTGCATGCTCTTTGTGATACCAGATACTTAGGAATTCAAATGAAAGGGAAATTCCTTGCTTTGCCCTCTGCTCGTGCAGTGAACAGCTTGGTGTGGTTGGGATTCTTGAGAGCATGATGCTCCTTATTTAGGCTTGTCACAAGGAAAACCCAGTAGAAGGATTTATGTGCATCAGGAGAATTAAAGGTAAGTTTATTTACTTATGATCAGCCAAGTCACAACCTATTTTACAGTCTTGCTAATGGTTTCCTGTGTTCTATTCATAGCACTGTGTTTTTTTTTTTGTCAGGTAAAGTATGTACACTTAAAAACAAGTTAATAGGAGATCATTCTTAAAAATAAACAAACAAAGCTCTTAACCTATACAGCACTTAAAAATCCTAAGTGTGTAAGGCATTTCAGATGGGAACCTTTCAACATCCTGTGCTGTAGGTTGGGCTGTGGTTCTGTTTACATATGGGTTAAGTGAGAGGCCAAGTGATTAGATAGGATTGCACATCAAGCCCTCACTGGAGATGGAGTTAGTTATTAGGAGGCCCTGGCATTTAACCTTTTTATGCGTTGGCAAATTTTGTTTTGTAAAACAGCTTGGAGACGTTGGGATTGTGCTGTGAATTGTGAGAGTTTTGGACTGCCCATTGAATTCCCTAACTACTGATCAGAACTGTTTTGGTGTAGGTTCTTGCAGATTTGAAGACAGTGTGTTGGAGTTTAAATGCCCAGTTTTATTGTGCAGTCATGTTCAATGTTCCAGCGAGGTGGTGAGCCCATCTGTTTGATTCTTTGTACTTTCTGGAGTATGAAGGGCATGGGGCTGTTCTTACCTTGGCGCTCTGATAGAATTGGCAATGTTTTGACTTGTGCTGGTTGGAAACGTACCTCGACTCCAGCAACTGGTTCCAGAACTGCATCCAGTCAGGCAACAATCTACACACACTGCCCTAGTCACAGTACAGTGGCTTTGGCTTGCCCAGACCTCACCTTGTGCCCAGCAGCCCTCTCAGGTTGAAGGTGCAGGTGTCTGTGCCAGCCTGTGCCCATGCAGGCAGTGTCCCCTGGCTCAGTGCTGCCTCTCTGCTGCTCCTTGCTTCAGTCTGCCTCACACCCTTTGCACAGCCTGCTGCACCCTTGGAAGCTCACTGCCATTTTTGACTCTGTTTTCTCCTTTTTCTATCAGCGACCCTACCCAGCTTAGTCTCTGCCCTTACAGATGGTGACTACTGACACTAGTCCTAAATTTAGCCCTAAATTTTTCCTTCTGAACCCATCCTTAGTCCTAATTTGGTGATTGTAGCCTTTAGGAGATACAAGCCAAGAAAGGAAATTTTCCCAGCCGATGCTAACATCTCTCATCATCTGGCAAACCTCTGCTGAACCCAGCAATGAATATTCCTGCTGGCTGCTACCCAGCCCTAAAAGTAATTGACTGAATTTTTGGATCCTTCTCTTTCGCTGTTGACAGTGGTAACTAATAACAACAACAACAACAACAACAACAACAACAACAACAACAACAACAACAACAACAACAACAACAACAACAACAAAAAAAAAAAAATCTGAAAGCCTTGCAAGTGAACCCTAGCTGAAGTCTTGCCCTAACACAAAGCAGGTGGCTCCCACTGAACTGCCAAATGAGGCATGAACTAAATTTTCCTTGGTTCCATTGTTTTATGTTGATTAATTATGGACAAATGTCTTAGAGTAGCGTGAATCTTTGGAAGCCAGGAGTGAAGATTATAGAATATATGGAAAACCAGCATGTCTTTTATTTCCACCAATGGGAAAGAAGAGGGCAAATAGAGAATCAGAAAGGATTTGGGGTTTTTCATTAAGCAAGCCAGCTTATTTGTAAGTTACTAATAGTCACGAATAATTTTTAAGCTATTCTTGTGTTAGTAATTTTACTTGCCTTATAAAGCATTTTAAAAATCTTTGTTACTAATAAGGACAAGGAGATGGTTGTGCTTTGAGTTGACCTCAGACCAATAATACAAGAAGACAGTTTATGCAGAGGCTCCCATTTGCAGATGCCTGCAGTGGGATTCAGACATATCAGGGGAAGATTCCTCTCCTCCTCCCCACAACCATCCATGAGAAAGAAAACAGGAGTGCTTTTCCTTTCCCTTTGTGTCCATATAGCTGATTGTATGTGAACAATTTGTCTCATCTGTCTTGATGGCACTTTAAAGTTCTAAGTACAGAAGGATTAGATAATGATTTTATACATCTTTTACTAAGAGAAATTAATTTTTGTGGGGAAAACTCTTT
Organism: Polioptila caerulea; assembly: GCA_013397295.1. NCBI lineage: Eukaryota > Metazoa > Chordata > Aves > Passeriformes > Certhiidae > Polioptila > Polioptila caerulea. The sequence goes on along the minus strand of VYXF01013000.1, from coordinate 317,949 downwards.
TCAATTACTAGGCTGTAATTAGGAAATAACTATCCATTTTCTGCCCACAGTTCTGTATAATCTGTACAACTGTGAGCACTTTTGAAAACTTACTGTACTACCTTTGTCTGGGAATCCTACACTGGTCTTTGGTATGTATTGCTTTGTTTTGGAATAAGTTGCTCTGATATAGAAATAGGGAGGATCAGCTTGTGATACTCATGTTTGGTTTTATTAAGTGCCTGTTTCTGCTACACTCTATATAAATTTGAGATCAAATCACTTGTTTTGAAACAGTGGACTGGAGAAAAGCCATCATGTTTTGCTGTGAATTTTGGCCACAGGAGCAGAGAGGTCTTCTCAAAGGAGTGAATCTTAATTATTTCTATTTTTCTTTAAAGGTTTTTTTCTCATCAGACTCTGTCTCTTGACATCCCAGAGCATCTCTTCTTTCTCTTGCATCACCCCACAATTACACAGTACTTTGAGCATTCTTGTGGTCAGTGACATATGTTAGTACAAGTTGCACTTCCAGCTTTAAATGTGCCCCTAAAGAAGATGAAAACATAAACAAATACTTGACAGTACTGAGGGCCCACCTGGATGCACGTTTGTATTCGGGGTCTTGCACACACCCAGTGCAAAGCTGTGATGGTAGCAAATAGAAAGGCCCTGCTGGAGCTTCCAGAGGAAAAGCTAATGATGCTTTACAACACTGGGGCTGGGGTTTGATATTATCTCTGGCTGCTAGTGCAGCCTCCCTGGTTAGTACAGCTTCTGTAAGGTCCAGAACCTATCCGTGAGAGACTTTGTCCCGTGCTGGAGCTTTTGGTGCAAAGTCTCAGGCACTGCAGCTCCCTCCTGTTGGCTCCCCTGTGCCCTTGCAGAGCATTTGCTTTCCCTGCCTGCTCTGCCTCTACCTCTGCAAGATTTAGCTGTCATTTATTTTTAAACAACTACTTGTATAATTTCTGTACACAGAAACAAAGGAGTTGAAGTATAAATTTTTGAATAACTTTATTGTAGGGTCTCTGAGGAAAGTGAATACTGTACTTTCCTTTCTTGCTTTCCTTTTCACTATACTGGACACTTGCTTAATCAGATGAGCCAGCATACTTCCCCTTGGGTAATTTTCCTTGTCTTCTTAAGTTAGACATTTCTGCTTGAAACACTGCCTGAACATTTGATAGCTTTGGGTGGATATCTCTGCAGGAAAATCGTGGTAGTATGAGTTATGCTTATGTTGTGTTCCCATACTTGTATGTGTGCTTGTGTGTTGCATTCTGGTACCTGTGTACCATTCACCCATGACAGAAAATGAAGGGAAGAAACACCCACTAACTAGAAAAACTTGTAATTCGTTCCTTACACCTTCTTTGACATGCTGTCCCTTCCTAGACAGGGTTGTTATTTGAATTGCAGGATTTGAAGTTGAGGGCAGAACAGCCCGAAGCACTCTGTCATACTAACACAGAAGCTTTCATAATTGGTACAATTAATACCAGTATAATTTCTGTTGCAATCATCATGTAGGAAGAAAACCTCATTCATTTGACTGTAAACATTGAGGGCAGTATTTGTTACACATTGTGGGTCACTAAATTCCTCACAGTACTCACAGAGGCTTGCTAGACTGAGGTTATTTATGTGCAGTGATTTATTGGGCAAAACTGTCAGCAGAACTGCAAGCCTCAGTTGAGCTGGGTGAGATTTGTTATATACCACGGCCTCCGTGATATATAACTAATCTCAGGGTTTTGGCAAGTCCACCTTTCCTGAATAATATGAAAGACCTTGTCAAGCTGTCTGTGATAATTAGTTTTGACATAGCTAATACCTGAAATAGAGGCAGGACAGTCATGTGGCCAAATCATGGCTTGTCAGCAGTGAATGTGTTTGTATTGGGTTGCCAGTGTTCTTTTTGCAAAGGGAGCACTGCAGAAAGAACATCTAGAAAAAAACATGTACATGCTTCATCCATTCTGTGCTGAAATAAAAGGCTATAGTTTTGCTATGCCAAATGGTTTTTCATATATTTAATTAAAGCTGAAGAACTTTCCTTGTTTAGTAAGAAGAGATTGGGAAATGTGCAGATATTGTAAAATACTTCAAACATTTTAATTCTGAGTATCTGATAGTCACAGGATGGGCTTGTGTTGTCAATCCTTCCTGGTGCTGAGGAACAGCAACATTTAACCATCTATCTCTTTAGTTTAATACTGACCTCCTGTCTCCCTTTTTTTTTAATGGATTATAATGTTGGGTTAAGTGAGACTGTCATGCAATGTATTAGGTGCTGCTGTTGCTTTCTTTAATGACTGGGGAGGGATGCAATTTAGAAAAATTTCATGCAACTAAAACATGAGTATGCAGAAGTGTCCCTGTGCTTGATTACTGAAATTTCAGATAACATGGCCAAGGTCATGTAACTGTTGGAAGAACCTTTTAAGCAACCTGGGATTTCTATGGACATCATTTCTGCAGAATAAATACACAATGTGCATATGCTGGCTTTTGAGTTTAAGAAAAAGCATAAACAATTATTTTTTGTTCCCTTAATGCCTTTCTGTGTTCTTCAGATCAAAATTTGCTCATTTATATTAAGAAATGAAAATATATTTTGTTGGCTGATAAATGAAAGAACTGCTTTAAAGCATTTCAGAAATTATTCATATCATAGGCAAATTCTTAAGAGAAAGGCAGGGAAGGTAAGTGCATGATGCAACGCGAAGATTCTTTTCTTCTTCCCTTTAAAAGAGATTTGGATGAGTGTGTTTTGTTGCTTTCTAGCTTTAAGATTTTCTTAATTTTAATACTGCCTTCATAATTCTTTCCTCTGCTTTTTAATTCCATTGGCTGCACCTTTTTTTTTTTTTTTTTTTTTTTTTAGCTCCAAAAGAAAGTTCACAATTCAAGGAAAGAAGGAATTGGAACAGTTGGTGGCATTTTTCTGAAATGCACATTCCTGCAGGTAGTAGGAGTTGCACCAGTTGAGCAAAACAACTTTGCCTATTGATGTTTTGCTTGAAGCCACAGAGTGGATTATGAAATTCCTGGAGTTGAATGAAACTTCAAATGTAGAAAACATTAAAAAAAAATAAAAAATTGGTGAGCTTGTGGCTTGTGTTGTCTGTATATTTTGGGTTTTTGTTTTGTGTTTCCAATTTTCTCGAATTCTGTCAGGCCTTGGACACAGACAGAACTTGAGTGTGACTGAAACCCTTTTGAAAGCATGAAGAAAGCCAAAGAAAAGCTAGGTTTGCAGCTGTCTAAAGCAATTTCCAGCTGATAGCCTGGCTTTGTCACACCCTGTTCTTTATTATACAGATATGGCTGCTGGATTGCTTTGGTGCAGTTCTGTGGAGCAGCCAGAGGTTCCTTTGGTCCAGTCAGGGGAGGTTAGAGTTGAACTTTCCTGAAGAAGTGTTAATTCTAGTTTATGGAGTCATTAACCCCATTGCTTTTTCAAATAAATAGAAGAAAAACTGGAACAAATGTTTCTATCTTATGCTTATTTGGTCTGTTTGGCTGTATCACAGAATATTATTTAAGTTGTCTCACAGGAGTTGGTAGTTATTATTTTTTTCCCCTAGTGTATTGCTAGCTCTCTTGTTTTTTCCTTTTGTTGTCCTTTTGTTTTTCTCTGGTTTCTGTGATGTTGTTAGACTTTTTTAAACCAAGGATCAAGTAAACTTATCAGGGAAAGGGAATTTCCTACTTTACAGAAGTGAAGAAATGATCCATGAGAGAATTAGTGCTATAAAAAACTTTGAATATTATTTATACAGACTTCAACACTTCTTTCCCCTCTGAAGATGCCTGGATATCCTGAGAAGTGCTACAATGCCTTCTGGTTTTCCCAGTTCATACTTAGCTAAACTATGTGCATGCAGAATGAATGGGGAAACTTATTGCCTGATGCCTGGTGAAATTTCCCTCCTCTCAATCAGCTGAATCATGTCAGTGTTGCAAGAGAGAAATTATGATAAATTCTGTCTCTAGTTTGAGACTCACACTTAAAAAATGCTGGAGGAAGTTCAGGTGCGGCTGTAAGCAAATTAAACTGTTTCCAGCTTGCACGAGTCCTGAGCTCCTAAAATAACCTCTTAATTGCTAACTTGTTAAAGTTTTTAATAAATATTGACTGATTTATCTCACAGACAGCATGAATGTGACCTGATGGGCATGTCTTCATAGCATGATGAAGAATTTGGCTGCTAGAGGATTCAACATCATCCTAGTTGCTTATGATCTAGGTCAGATATGAATCTGGTGATCTGGATAATAAACCTCCAACTTGTTGACAGTTATCTTGCAGTGGACCTTCATTATAAATCACAGCATTTGTCTAACATTATGTACCAAGTGTAAAGTTGCAGCATCATCCTTTTTTGTTCTGTTGTGGTATTAAAGAGAACTTAAAAAAATATATTCTGAAATACAGCCAGGAAATGAAACAAAATTCTGCATGAAGAAACTTGGCTTCCTCTGAGATTGTTTGGGTCATTCAACATTTAAAAAGAATGAAGACTAGTGATGAGGATACTAATTTTTTGTATGTAGTTGAAGCTATTGCTTCTTTACCCATGCCATATAGAGTTATCAAGGTTTTGATTTATAGTGGCTATCTATTATAATAGAAGGTATTTGCTATAGTATTTGTTAATAGAATATTTGTTAGTATTATTTTATATAACATAATATTTTTATAAGTTTATGTTCTATAACATAATATATGTTAATATAATATTTGAAATATTTGTTATATTTCCATCATGATTTGCCTGAAAAGATAGATTCCTTGATTCCAAAAGTGCTGTTTTTTTCATTATACAGATGTCTTTTCAAAGGTTTTAATTGTGGGTTTATGCATCTTTTTTTTTCCTGGAGAATAGCTAATGCTCCCTTTAACATATAAACAGTGTAAGTTCTGCCCACTGCTTTAAAACCCAAGTATTTAAGATTTGTAGGTGTTCCAGTGAGACAGCTGTACCCTGTTTCATTACCT
>VYXF01013000.1:272419-312932 GCA_013397295.1 Polioptila caerulea | reverse complement strand
TAGCTAATGCTCCCTTTAACATATAAACAGTGTAAGTTCTGCCCACTGCTTTAAAACCCAAGTATTTAAGATTTGTAGGTGTTCTAGTGAGCTGAACAGCTGTGCCCTGTTTCATTACCTGTGGCAGAAGTGGTGAGAGGAAGATATGGTGACCTGAATAGCCGAGTGTATTGTTCACTCAGATTTTATCCTGCTGATAAGAGGCTGAGGTACCTTCCTGTGTAATAGCTGGGGCACAGCATGAGTCAGTGACTTTATCAAAGTCTATTCATGGGCTGGAACATGAAGCAAAGTCTCTTGAGCCCAGTTCTATTGTTTCGTGCCAGTTTTCCTAACTCAATATATTTATTATTTTAAACACAGTTTATGCTAAGACACTTGAGTACTGGCAGACATACACTACTTTTATTTCTTTATTTATTTGTTTGTTTTCTCAGGGCATATCACTAGTGTGAAATCATTGCCCCCTGCTCCTTTAGAATTCCTGCCTAACCACAGCTGTTTTGAGCTTGGGATGCTCAACCAGGGGCAGCTGTATGAAGCTAAGCAGATAGTTTGCAGCTGGGAGTTTGCAAACATGCAGGTGCCAATTTGATTTGGGAAGGTGTGTTTCAAGTGCTGTGGCCAGGCTGATGTGTGCAGAGAACATGGATGTGTGTGGCATTTGCCAGCTGCTGAGCTGCTATAATCAGAGTCACACTTTGTCTGTGTCTTGCTGTGGGTTCATGATTTGGCTTCAGCCAGCAGCAGGTCAGACTTGCTTCATGTTTGAATCCAGTTTTCCTTGCAATGCTGGCCATCAGTTTGCCCTTGTGACTCTTAAAAGGATGAGTGGGATGTGTGATGTACTTCCTCCATGTGTGCTTTGTCATTGGTGGTCCTTTTGCAATGGCTGCAGGATTTGCACAAGCCCAGCAATAAGTGTTCGCACCTTGGTCCCACATTTAGTTGTGGAATTGCATTTACACATGGTGGGGTATCAGAAATAAAGGTAGTGCTGCCATTGATCAGGGATTTCAGTGATGTCTGTTGAATGTGGTCAGATTACCAGCTCACTAGTTCTAATACAGTCTTTCTTGGAAAATAAATCTTACTGATACTATGCATATGTGCTTTATGTCCCAAAATAGTGTCTCAGTTGGTGTTTCAAAAAAAAGAGAAAATGTTGTCCTTTTGGGCTTTTAAGGATCTATTTCTCCCATCATCATCTAACATTACTTGCAGGGTTGGAAGTGATGAATACAAAGACTTTGAGATACCTTAGAAAATATTAGCTTTAGATGCTGTCTGCTCTTCTGCATGTATTTGTGCACCTTGGGAAGTGAATTCTGTGTTTCCAACTGCTTTTTGTTTGTTTGTTTGTTTGTTTGCACTAAATGCACTATTATGTTTTCCCTGATCTGCTTTTGGAAATACTTGGTGAACCAGGGCTGAGTGTTGTCTGTGTTGGCCTTTTTCCAGCTCAAACACCCAGCAGTCACATGCGTGGGGGTTATCATCTTGGTTTGAACTTTGTTCTGGCTTTTGGATGTGATAAATGCTCCAGGATCAACACGACAGCAGTTAATGAAACTGCAGGTCATCAGTGTTTGTTTCTGAAGTGCAAACTGGCTGTGGGAGGGGAAATCTGTTTCCTGTTACTTCATAATGTGGAAGCAAGGGATCTGCCTGGACTTCTGTGTTCTGCTCTTCAGAACTGCTGGGCTGCTTTCAGCTGGGCAAACTGGTGGAGGAAGGTGGGGGGGAGCTACGTGGTCTTTGATGTTTTGTGGTGCACATGTAGTTCAAGATGCTGTTCAGTGCAACACTGTGCAGTAAATTTCTGGATGCCTTGTGTAAGTGGTTCTCATGCTTGTATCATGGCTGGGTGGCATCTTCCAGTGGCATGAAAATAAGAGGGAAAAATAAAGTTTTGTTTCTTGGGGTCACAGGCAACTTGTTGGGCTGGGTGCTTGTTATTGGAGTATCCTGGGCATCCAAAGCACCGTGGGCAGCAGGGGAGGGAGGGGAATTCTGCCCCTCTGCTCTGGTGATCCTCTGTAGTGCTGCGTCCAGCTCTAGGCTCAGGAAGGACACAGACCTGTTGGAACAAGTCCTGAGGAGGGGGATGCCAAGATGATCAAAGGGGTGGAGCATCTCTCCTATGAGGAAAGGCTGAGAGAGCTGGAATTATTCAGCCTGGAAGAGTGAAGGCTCTGGGGTGACCTAATGGCAGCCTTCCAGTACCTGAAGGGAGCCTATGAGGGAGATGGAGAGAGAGTATTTACAAGGGCATGTAGTGACAGGACAAGGGAGAATGGCTTCAGATGGAGAGACAGGAGGTTTAGATTATATTTTTGAAAAGAATGTACTGTGAAGGTGATGAGGCACTGGAACAGGTTGCCCAGAGAAGTTTTGGATGCCCCAACCCTGTAAATGTTCAGTGCCAGACTGGATGGAGCTCTGAGCAACCTGGTCTAGTGGAATATGTTCCTACCTGTGGAAGGGATTTTTTACGAGCTGGTTTTTAAGGTCCCATCCAACCCAAATCATTCGATGATGCTATGAAATATGTGATAGTGTCTAAAGTGTAACTTCTTACAATACTCTAGAGTGCATAATGAAACAGAGATTGCAGAATTGGAAAAATTGAGTTTACTAATTGATTATTTCAACTTGGTCCTAAAGGTCTGATTTGAGCACGTTTATATTATGAATGGACTACACAGTGTATCCAGCAGTACATTTTTATATATCATTAAAATAGACATCTAATTGTCAGGTCACTACACTCTCAATTTGTTGCTTGTGTCCTGCCTTCGCTTTTCTTTATTCTTCCTTATTCCCCTGATACTAGATTTGAAATTTCTTCAGGTAGTCCAAAAAGACAGGTCTAGTTTTCTGTTCAGAGAAAGGCTCTTTGTTGATAACTAGAAAATGCTTGTGGCCATGTAAGCAAGATGTAAGCAAAATGTCTGTGTCTTAGCTATGCATCCAACTAGTTATTTCTGCTGTCATTGGTAGAAAGAATTTGGTAGAAACCCAACCAATACAATGATTTACAGTCCCTTTTCTCCATAGATCTATTACTTGTGGAGAGTTGCAGTTATAATGCTGGGTATGGGAAGTTTTACTACTGACCAGCAAAGATCCTTGATATCTGTTCTGCAGCAGTCATGGATTTTCTGGATTTTCTCATCTGTCTCTCAGTCAACAAAAATAAGAAGAAAGGTAAATAAAAGTCAGTGAGTCTGTTGCATTTCTCTCAGTTGGGCATTCCTGCTCTTGAATTAGTGTTGCAAAATACCAAAATACCTCTGTCATAAGATGAAGTGACACTTACAGGTCTGCACATGCTGGGTCGTTTTGTTGGTTTTTTATTGTTTTGTTTGTTTTTTGTTTTTGTTTTTTTTTGTGTGTTTTTTTTTTTTTTCTGTGGAGTTTGTACCATATGCAGCCACTCAAAATCCTCCCCACGTTTGTTTTGGCTGGTGTCACCCCTTGAAGTTTCTCATGGACTTTGATTTTTTGGGTAGAAAGGTAGAGGAGTTGCAACTGAATCACATTTAGCAGGTTTTGCACGTTACTAGAGGTCCAGGGAACTGCAGTTGGAGAGTCACAAACACAGGGTGGATAAACAGCTCTAAAGCTTTGGCAACAGGGTGAATTGTGGCTGAAAGTGCCAATTCCAAAGTACAGCAGCCTTACTTGTTGAAGCTAATCATCTTTAAAGGCTTAATGTTCTTTCTTACGTAGCTTCTGACTGATCCTGTCTGAGAATTTTGTGCCAGCGTGGCCTTCATCTGTTCAGGACAGTAAGAAACAATCCTGCCTGATACTTCAGTGTTTTTAACATGCAGAGAGCCCTAAATCATGGTGATAGTAGGAGGAAGTACAAACCTACTGTGGCTGTATCTGTGGTCTGGCCTGTGCCACTGAGCTACCTCCTCTGCTTCTCCCTCCTCCCTGCCCTCCCTTCCCAGAGTCTGGAAGGTGCTAATTGATTGCTGTGCTCTGTGGCTCAGTTTTGTGCTGCACATACTCAGAACAGCAATGGAACATGCTGAAACAGCCCAGACCTTGAACAGCTGCTTTTCACTGAGTTTGTAGCGTGTATGTTTGCGCCTGCCTGTAAAGCACGGCAAAGTGCTGGTTTAAATGGGGAAAGTAGAAAATTACAGCCTGATTTTGACTCATCAGTGTAGAGCCTAATGCTTAAAAAAATCAAGTAAGTTTGAAATACCACAGCTAATGGTTAAAATGGGTTTTCTTTTCACCTGCTTCAGCAATAATTTTATTATTAACCTGGACATAAGAAGAAATGTTAGTAAATGAAGAAAGAAATGCATTGAGGAACTTTCAGTGTAGAAATTTGGTGCTAACTGGAACTAGAAAATGAGATTAAGGAAAAATTTTAAGGCATTAAATCATCATGCCTTAGTTGGCTGAGGGATCTTTCACGCATCTTGCAGAGTTATGCAACAATCCTGAAGAGCTTTTTCTTGTGAGGAGCAGAAGAAAAAGCATGAAGATTTGAACTGACACTTTGTCTTCAATACTTATTTCACTTATCCCAACTTAAAAATGTTGTGTTTATATGATGTGATAGGTAGGAGAGTTGCTGGTGCCAGTACAGTACACTGGGTTGTTCAGTGTAGTTCTGAAGACCATGTGTGGATGTACCACTTTTGTCTGTGCAGTCTGCCATGGAGCAGAATTGTTAGAAAATGTTCTGATTTACACCACTTGGACTCATTCAGAATCCTGTGTCCCACAGAAATCAACCAATGTTTTTTCCAGCTGTCATTGGCAAATGCATTCACTGAACACTATAGGATTTCCAGTGTTTTGCTGCCTTTTTTTCATATGTGGTAGGTTCAATGAGGCCAGTTCCTTTGGTGTAGAGAGGTCTTACTGATATTTATGGTTTGGGGTTTGTTTTTGGGGTATTTCATTGATAGTGTAGCCCTATAACTACAAAGCAGCAGTGCAGAACAAATGAAATACAAGACTGGGATTCCTGACTCCTTCCATCTGGTCTGTGTGGCAAATGAGCTGTGAATTATCCAAAATAAGGTTTGAGCAAATGAAAGCTTTGCCTTGTGACAGGCTCTTCTCTTCAATCATAAAACTGACAGCCTTTCAGAAGCTTGCCATGTGATAACTACTTCATAATACTCCTCTAATAAGGTTTGCTTTTTAAAAACTTGTAGTACTCTGGAGTCCTGTGTTGCAGGACTGAATTTGACATGACAGAGTGTCTGCCACTGCTCTGGAGCAGCAATGTATAGCTGTTACTCCAGGTGCTTGGAAGTTTTCTCATAAAGATAGTGCTCCAGATACACAAAGTAAACTCTTCCTGAAGCTAAAAAGATCTTTTCCATGGATTTTTCTAGTTATCCATATGAAGCTCCCTGTGAGAAGCAGTAGCAGAATTTCAGGAACAGGCTTTGCCAGTTAAAGAGTTGTAGCTGGATCCAAGGATACTGTGATCATTGCTGGTGGTTCTTCAGGGGAAAGAACAGACATTTCGAGTATGCTAATAGATGGTTATCTTGTGTTAAGGAGCCCAGCTGTGAAATGATTGCTCTCCTAGTGGGTTTGTTTTTTTATTTGTTGTTCCTTTTTGGACTTTGTCTTTGATGTAGGAGGCATGGCTCCATGTCCAACCCAATAACTGTGTTGCTGTACATGAGTCTGTGTGTCTCTTGTGTGTGTATTTAAACCAAAGGAGTTTAGATTACAGTGGCACTTGGAAAGGTGGGGGGATTAAATCCCTATAGCTGAGCAAGACTGAGCATGGTTGTGGTGAGACCAGAGGCCAAAACCTGAGGGGACACTTCTGTGTCTGGGGTTACTGTTGCTGTTTCCCTAGGTACTGAACTTGTTCAAGTAGTTCTTGTAATGCTTTTTCTTGGATTTTAATCTTTCTGAGGGAGGAGGAGAATGCAATTATTTCAGTTCTCTAGAACAAGATGCTTTTGACAGTATGTCTCTTTTAATACCATCTTAGGTGCTTAAGGGGCCGGGTAAATACTGAATTGTAGATAAAACCCATGCTGTCCTGTGACTGCCTTAGCTGAGTAATCACTGCACTGGCGGTCAGTTTGCCTTTCCCTCTCTTGCTTTCTGCTTGTGACTTTAAATTTTGGAAAGCCTTTGTCTCTTTCATGTTAGCCTGAACTGTAGGTTTTCATTTTCCCTTGAGTGGCGGAAGAAACAGACTGCTGAAGGAGCCAGATGGAAAGGTGTAATTTTGGGAACCATGTAGGGTACATTGTCTAACAACTCTGCCACTCCCATATCTGTTGAAATGTAGGGTTCAGTTTTATTACTTAGGTTACTTTCAGGGTGTTTTTCATTGCTGAGTGACTCTTATCTCATAGTTGATTTGTATGTTTTGATAAGTACTTGTTAAAGGTTTCTGTTTTGCAGCTGGAATAAATGTAATGTAGAAGTTGTAAAAAAGCAAAGGGTATTGCATTAGAGAAGATATGGCTTTGTTTTCTTAAAGGAAAAGGTCAAAGAGAAGGGAGAGGACTGAAAAAAAAATCCTCTCTTCCTCGCCCTTTCCAATCATCAAGATAAGGTTCTTTTTAATTTTTATAAGTAACTGTGCAATATTGCCCAGCCTTCCTAAAGTACTATTAAATGAATATATGAATAAATATTCTTTTCCTCTGTGACCATTCCTGTCACTTGTTAGAGTGCTTTAAAAGAAGGAGAAAGGGTCCAGAGTAATTCCTAGTTTATTTCAAATAAACAAAGTGTTTATTTTTCTGAAGGCCTGTGATGTCCTGAAGAAAGCTTTTTAAAAACAAAAATTAAGTGGATATTTTTCCTTAACAGCCTATGATTTTTATTTTCCTCAGAGATCAGGAGTTTCCATGTGGCAGTCTTGTCATCTTCTGTTTCAAAAGACACAGGCTCGCTCATTTGAGACTGAGTCCCTTCTTTTGCTCCAAACCAGAGATCAGAGAGTATTTAAGCACCACCTCTTTCATGTGTTCCACAGAAACCTGTTTAAGTCTGGTTATCATTTTTAAGACAGTTTACAAAGGAGCCCTTTTCACTGAAATGCCAGCCAAGCAAACTGCTTTCTTCTTGATTTGTATTCTAAATGTGCAAACTTAACCACATGGCAGTTGGGTAAGTTGAATGCTTATTTTAACAGCTAATATTTTCAAGTTTTTCTTTTTTTATGGTGATGTGTGTTGTGGCAGAGGATGAGACAAACAGAGGACAACTACTTAGTCTTCCCTATCAGCCTGATAAAATCTAGACCTAGTCAAGCAATTATACCCTGCAGTTGTCATGATAATTCACATATGGTGCCTTGTTCAAATTTTTGTTTATTTTAGTGTTTGTTATTAGTTGAATACTTTTGTTTCTTCCATCTAAGTTGTTTTCTGCTTGCTTCCAAGCTTGATCTATGAATAAATAATCAGATATAAAAGGCATGTGCGTTTCAGGTTGTGTGAGCAGACAGGACAGTCTGTACCAGTGAGTGCTGAAGCTGAGCTACAGAGCCAGCCCAGCTGGAGTGCAGAATGCAGAAGGATTTGTCCTCGCAGGATTGTTCAGAGTAGGTAGGAGCACATCCCTTCCCTGGATTGTACAGATGCGGTGCTCTCACAGCTGAAAGCTGAAGCTTTTCCTTCAGGTAATGGTGTAATTTATCATCCTGTGTTTGGATATATAATCTGATATATTTATCATTCCCCGAATTTGGAATCTGGGGTTCTTCTGTGAGTATAGTACATTTAACAGTGTGCCCAGGTGGCCAAGAAGGCCAATGGCATCCTGGCCTGGATCAGCAATAGTGTGGCCAGCAGGAGCAGGGCAGGGGTTGTCCCCCTGTACTCGGCACTGGTGAGGCTGCACCTCAAATGCTGTGTTCACTTTAGGGCCCTCCTGACAAGAAGAACATTAAGGGATTGGAGCATGTCCAGAGAAGGGCAAGAGAAAGGTCTGGAGCACAAGTCCTATGAGGAGGAGCAGGGAGTTTTTAGCCTGGAGAAACAGAGGCTCAGGTTCAGGGAGTTATAAAAAAGCTTATCCCTTTTTATCATTTCCTGGAAGGAGATAGTAGGTAGATAGGGATTGGTCTCTTCTCCCAGGGAACAAACAACAGGGCAAGAGGAAACTGCCTCAGGTTGAATCAGGGGAAGGCTAGGTTGGATATTGGGAAAAAATTCTTCATTGCAAGGGTTGTCAAGCATTGGAACAGGCTGCCCAGGGAAATGGTGGAGTCACCATCCCTGGGGGTATTTAAAAGAAGTGTAGATTTGGCAGTCAGGAACATGTTCAGTGGTGGACTTGGAAGTGTTAGGTTTTGGTTGGACTCAATCTTCAAGAGTCTTCTCTAACCAAAATGATTCTTTAACTCTATAACATAAATTGTCACAGTCCAAGCAGCTTCTCATTTCAACTATTAGCCTGGCAAAATGTTTTGGGTCTTTTTTCCTTCATTTTGTCATGTTCTAGAGAAGGGAACCCACATCTAGATTAAGCTGACAACATTTGTTGGCAGCAATGGGTTGCTTTAGTCTCTGCTCTGGTTTTGTTCTGATGTGCAGTTAAAGCTTGGAGTGTGTTCAGTGTGTCTGGGCTGTGAGGGCACGGTTCTGCATCCTTAGGCTGATGATAAGCAGGGACAGTATTTGAATAAGAACTGTTATTTACAGGATCCAGGGAAGAGAAACAAAGGAAAAGTCAATTCTTTCTGTTTTATAAACAAATTATCCCAAGCTTAGTAGTGCCTTAACTCCAAAAATGGCAATGGGAACACTTTAGAAAACATCCTTCTGTTTGGAAATGCTGGCTCGCTCCTTTTCCCTCACCTTCCACCAGTGAAACTCAAGTATGACTGAACCAAGTCCTGAACTTCTGTATTCCTACTCTGGTATAGGAAGTCTTCCTCATCTCATCAGAGTGGGGAGAATAGTCACTTCCACTGCAGTAGATACACACAAGAGTTCCAAAGGGAGGTTCTGAATTCTGTCATGGTATTGCTTGTCTTTGGCAAGAAACTGCTTTATCTGCTCTCTCCTGAGAATGTCTTATGGCAAAATGCACAATCCAGAGTAATGCAGCTGCAGCAGTTAAGTGAGGGAAAAATCAAAAAGTTACTTGGGCTTGTGCTTTCACTCAAAAATTTTACATGTTATGCTTATTTAGAAACAAAACCAGCTCAGCTTTTCCCCAAAACCATAACAGTATATTTAAGCTAATTCTTGTGTCAAAGTGTGAAGGGTATAAATAATATAAAATGATTCTCACTGTGTTATATACTGTAAGTGTTATTTTTGTTTGAAAACAGAATAAAATATGGAATTGCATTAGAAGACAAACATTTTTTGCTTCCTACTGTGTAGGATTGCAGGATATTTCATGCCTTGTGCTTCTCATGAGGATATGGTGGTTGCTCTTTCCTATGCCTAACTGCTTTTGCTCACTTATTTTGTTTTTTGATCATTTGGTAATCTTTGATTCAGGAACCAAGTGCCACTGGTATCTAGGGTTGGAAACTCATTTTGGAGAAATGTGCTGAAAACCCAAAGCAGTGAGGCTTTCACCTGCTTTTCTGCCAGAAGCTTTGAGGTCAAAAGTTTTTTCTCAGTCAGAGGCAGAGACTTTTACTGTGTGTCACTTTTGAAATACACATTGTTAGCCTGCATTTGATTCATTTGCCTCTTGTAAAACTTCTAATCTGAAACTGTCAGAAGGATTACAGGATTTCTTTGAACACAGAGTCCAACTCTTGCACAACTGTCCAGACCAAAGATGAGTTTGGCATGTACCACATTACATGATTGACTATTTAAATCAGTATTTCCTGCTGCTCTCTCTTAGCAATTATTGGTGGCAGAAGCAATAATTTTATTCTTTTGCCCAACAAATAATTAGAGAAGATGGCAGGTGAAATGAGGCTGGAACATCTGGGCTTTCTCTAGCAATAACTTTTTTAAAAGAGCAACAGTGAGAACAGGGAAAGGTGAGTATAAAACTCATCCCTTAAAGTAAAGTTTCTTGTATTTTGGTGCTTTATGGAATTTTTGTTTATTTAAAAGAATCTTGTATTCACAATAAAGATGTTGAAATATTCTGTGGTGTTCAAGTAAGGCTTTGGTCTGACCTAATTAGAAGCTTCAATTTTAATATGTTTTAGTCAGAAACAGCTCATATGAGAGCTGTCAGAAAAGTATTTTTTTGACACACAACTACTGTGTCACTTTGCACTTAAAGTCCCTATTTGACAGTTTTGGAAAGATGTGGAATAATTTTTTTTTTTTTTAATGTGGTTATCTATTTAAGTTACCCATTGCTATACTGTCTGCTGCTTTTTCTGGAAACTATATATGACAGAAGTACAGGCTGTCCTCTGCACCACAGTTGCTGCCAGCTGTTTTCTCTGCCAAAACTTGGATTCATTTCACTTTTGTGTCAAGCTGCAGCAAAGTTATTCTTGAACTATTCCATCTTTGAGGGGCCAGTTGTGGTCTTTCTGTCCTTCTTGATGCTGAAGATTCATCTTTTAGTAATAAATAAGTAACTAAGTAGCCCGAGGATTGGGCACTTGGTGATTATGTGTGGAATTATAGATCTCAGCTGCTCATATATCTGATTTCTCATTGTGTTTTCCTTTCTCCTCTCCCACTTGAATCCTGTTGCACTTGGGAAGATAAAGCTGTGCAGTCTCAAGTCTTTGCCTACTGGAAGAATTTTGCTTTATGTTCATGACTCACAGCAAAGGAATTGGTAAAAATACAACTTTATTTTCTGAGCCTTATATGGGCTTTACTGATGGTAAAGTATTTGGTAGCCATTTCTTATAACACCCTAATTATAGGTGTGCACTTATGCTGGATGCATGTTTGGACTTGTTTTCTTGTGGAGAAATCACATTATTGTGCAAGTTTGATCTCTTTCTGGGTTTTCTGCACATACAAATATTTAGGTAGTAATTCCATACAAGTGACAGAGTTTTGAGATAGCTGCCATTTTTGAGGGATAACATTGTGAATGATGTTTTTTTCCTGCAAAGGTATTTAATGTTTAATGTTGACATTACTGCAAAAAAGGGTCTTGCTGGAAATATTTCTTGGATGTGAACCTTCTGAGATGATGTTCTGCCCTCTGGCAGCAGATGTGGCATGTAAAAAACCTGCAAGCTGGTGTGTTTGTTGTGTCCTTCCCATCCCAGGCTGAGCTGGGCTCCCCCTCCAGCTTCCCCAACCAAAAACAGTTTTGGTCATGTGTGTGCTTTCTACGACAAGAGACTTCAAGAAATGAAGCCAGTCCTGTTTCTTGGAAGGGGGAATCTCCCTGCCTTGGTGGTGGTGGGTCAGGACCTCTGCTGGGTTGATGTCACAGCTTGACCTGACAACCATGAGCAAATTTTGCTGACTGAAGAAAGTAGACGTGTCCTGTCAGTTATTTGGATTTAGAAAAGTGCTTTGAATTCAGTGGTTATTTCACTTAAGATGAGTTGGGCAATAAAGCATTAACCCCACACATTTTCACAGTGTA
The DNA here is from genome assembly GCA_013397295.1 of Polioptila caerulea. Taxonomy (NCBI): domain Eukaryota; kingdom Metazoa; phylum Chordata; class Aves; order Passeriformes; family Certhiidae; genus Polioptila; species Polioptila caerulea. Next base: position 301,421 of record VYXF01013000.1, on the reverse strand, counting down.
GATTTGGTTCTGTGGGGTTGTCCCTCAACCACAAACCTCTTCTATAATTTGCAGACTGTAATGGCAAAATTTAGATTCTGACCAGCAGTGAATTGTTATTTGTCTTTTGCAATCAAAACAGTATTTCAACACAATATATTCTTTTTTATGTAAACATTGTAGTTGTCTGGGAACTCAGTCTGGGAATGAAAGCAATGCTCCAGAATTTAAACATTCAGAATGATCATGTTGGATAAGTATCTGTAGAATAAACACATATTTTTCCTCTAAGTACTTTATTTCTTTCACAGAGTTTCCCAGTTGAGAATGTTTTCTGTTACCTAGCACAATTTTTCATCCTTAAGCAGTATGGTCTTCTGATTTACTTGCTACTGAACAGCAGTAATGCATGAAGGCCCTCAAATCTGTGGTGTTTGGCAAGAATTTTAATTGAAGAATAAAACATCTGGCAATCTGCGATCTATTTAGTGATCAGAGTTGTCTTAGAAATGCATCAGTTTTAAATTTCCATTTCAAAATTTATTACTAGTGCTGTAAGCTCACCTTTGGAATTCATGCATCTTCACAATAATCATAGTAAAATCCTGATCTCTGAAAAGGAATTTTTTAATCCCACATTTTCTAATGCAGTCACTTTTGGAAGGCAATTGCCAGGTCTGTGCTACCTGAAGAGTTGCAGATGTTGTAGGAAGTTTTACCAGGGAAATCTTTGACTGTATAGGTACTTGGTACTGTGTGTTCAGCATTACCTGTGGATTGATGAAGAATTTCCCTTTGGGAACAGAGTATAGAACAGTGGTGTCCCTCTTGCTGCCATTTGGTACAGTATGGCAAAGGGAAACATTTGCAGCATATCCTGAGCTACTGGTTTTTATCTTTGGGAACCATGTGAATTTGGTGGGATGCCCTCATAGTTCTCTGCATTGGGAGTTTGTTTTTCCTTATTCTTTGCTTTCTAATTTATTATTTCTTTTTGTTTTGTTTCATTGTAAGAGGCACAGAGTTCGTAGGGATCAGGAAGATGGTTCTGATTCCTTTGAAGACAGATTGTCTTTGTGGTGCTTCACAGGAACTTCCCTCAGTGTTGCAAGACCCTTCAGCAGAGACTTGGGGATACAGGACTTATGTCAGGGTGGTTACAGGAATGTTTCTTCACCACTGAAGCAGTGAATTTATCTGCAGGATTGTAGGACCAGGAATGGAGCTTCTCTTTCGGTTTCATGATGTAACTTCTGCTGTGTTCCTGAAAAGCAGAACTGGAAGATGTGAGCTGGCAGAGGAGTGGGGGCACTTTTTCGTAAGAACTGTTGGAGGTGCTTTAGAAACACCTTAATCACTGCTGAGATATTTTTTGCCTAATGCCTATGATGCAAAGAGAAAAATACCCTTGGCAGGGTGGAGTAGGGCTGCTGACAGATTTCAAAGATCCAACAAAAAAGGCAAATAACCAGAGCCCAAGAAGGTGTGGTGCATCCGAGGGACAATACCAACAGGACTTGGCACTTCTCCCATACTCTCTTAAGATGCTACTTTATTTCATATATGGTAGTTAACATGTTAATTACATGTTTCGTGATGTGGAGGATTATGGAGTTTGTACCCTTGAAGTTGCCAGGGTAGAAAGAGGAGAAATGAGTCAAGTCTGTTTTCACTGATGAAAGTTGTAGAAGTAGAGAAGGTAGATAAATTAATACATATTTTATGTTATTGTGCTGCGTACTTTCTATAGAAGAAAACAATGGTTGGAAGTTGTAGTATCTGAACAATTTTGCAAATTAATGAAAAAAATGAGTCTGCTGTCATCTGAAAGATTTCTTAACATGCTTGCTCTGATTGGTATGGAGAATAGTGGCGTTTAGACCATGGGATTATGCATTTGAAAGAAGGAAACTCATAAAATATTGCAGAAGTAACCTATGAAGTAGAATTCTTGCAAGAATTGGATTATCTCTTAAGTGGGGAGGTTAGAATGTGTCATTTGTGCTATTCAATGTGTAGCAATTGTTCAGACTAAATAGCCTGGTTTTACTTGTACCAAAAATACACCACAATTAATGACCCCAGCATGCAGTAAAACTGGTAACAGGGAAAGTCCAGCCCTGTGGAAGAAACCTTTGGGAGCAGTAGGTTCCTAGCAGAGGCACTCTTTGGAAGAATGCTATTCATTGCCCTGATGCTAGTTGTTCTCTTTTTATTAGATTGAACGCTAAAAATATGGTTTTGTTTTTTTGGCTTCTGGGTTGTCATTAGTTGGGAGAGTCATAACAAAACCTGGACCCTAGCAGAGTGGAAGAATGACATTTGTTCTTACTATGTCAAGTTAGGAAGAAAAATTCCATTAGTGATTAAGATTGCTAAAATTCTTATTGATCTCGTCTTTTAACATATAAATTACCTTAGAGTTGTTTGTTTTTCATTTTACTCTTGCAATTTCCTTTTTTTCTGTTTGATGCAAAGTGTTTGGTTGCGTGTCTTTTTTGTTTTTTTTTTTTTTTCAACTTGCAAAAACCCTTTCCACGTTCAAATTTGAAAGGCTTTTCCTAAAGCATTGCTGCTCCCATCCCTCTTTTTTGTTGTATTTTGAAAATTTGAACTCTTACTTATGTGCCTGGAAAAATTTCTGAGGGTTTTTCCAAAATAATAAAGCGATTTATGACTTTGGTACCCTTAATGAGGAGTTGCCTCAGACCTGAGCACATGAATGAGGAAGGGCGTGAAGCTGTCAACAGCTGGAGAGGAGCCTTTGGGCCAGCAGGAACAGGATGCTAGTTGGATTAAACTGAAATGGTGAGAGGTTGAAGTTTTCCTTATTTGTTTTAAAGGTGTGGGGTGGACCAAATGCACTGTATTGTGCAGGGAAGGCAGGGGAAAGGGAAGCTGAACCACTTGACAAGTCAGGAATACATTACTTTTTAAACTTTGCAGCCAAAATTGCTAAGCTTTCAGAAACTTGTGAGCTGCCATGGGTAATATGACATGATTAAAATGGGACTCCAGAAACCTTTTAGACTTTGGACTTGATTTCCATTCAGGTTTTGAATGTGAATGAGTAACTTTGTGTTTTAGCTTACTTGTAAATTTTCTTGTTTTGGTGGCTCTTTCGATATATTTATCAGATAAAAATGAAGGGTTAAAAGTTTATTTGGTTTTAGGGAGTTGAAATATGTTACTGCTCTTAGGAATTCTGCCACATGACCTGCATCTGCTAAGTTACTAAATTAATCCTGTTTATCCACCTTGCTAAGGTAGTGATTAAATCCTGTTCATGTTCTCAGTGTCGTGGATTATATTAGCTTCATTGTTCACCTTGTGAAAGGGGACACAGAAAAGGAACACAGAGCTGCTTTTAAAGTGTTGAGATGGTGCATTTTTTTGTATAAAATGTCATATGAGTCCATACTGCAGCTCTTGGACAAACTATTTTAAGTGCTCTGTTCCTCTGAAGCTGCTTTGTTGGCTCTTGTAGGAGATGATGCCTGGGAAGAAGAGAGGAGAGGCCAACTCTGGCACAACTTGTTCTTGCCTGTTTCACGATGGTGTGTGGATTGCCTGATCCTGGCCCACTGCAAAGAAAATACCTTGAGGAGTCTAATATTAGTCCTTAAAGTAGCTTGAAGATGAGCTTGGTAGTTAAATCTAAGTGTTAACCTTCTAGCTTTTGGGGGAGGATGCTGTTCGATGAAGCCAGAGCAGTTTTAATCCATGTTAAATAAAGCTGCTGGAAATCTGTCATTCCTGGAGCGTATCTGTTAAGAGTCAGTGAACCTTGAAGTGAGGAATGAGGAATGGTGATGTAATTCCAGTCCTTCTTAAAAGCTTGATGCAGAAATGAGAATATTGTTGTAGAGAAATATTAACACTCATACAAATGGGTGTAATTCTTCTGCCTTCCAAAAGAGATCCAGAATAGCCTTAGGAAGCAATATTATCTGGCTTTGTGCAACACTTCTGGTTTGTGTGGCTAGCACTGAGATTAGTACTGATCTTAAAGGGAATCATTGGATTCTGGTGCTGTTAAGTGAGGCTTGGCCATCACCCAGCAACTAATGGTGTCATGTTGGCTCAGCTCGACTCAGATAAGGAACAGAAGTATTTTCTTTCCAATCCAAATGGAAAAAAAAATATCAAGGTCTTTGTGTGGAGTACTGGCAGCGCATCTGGCTCTGGACAAACTCACAGGAGCACTTGTTACCAAGGTGTTTCAAGGCAAAATGAGGAAGCAGGCAGCTGCTCCTGTCTCTTTGGCTGTAATTTTAAATAGTTGCACTCAAACGTGAAAGAAGTATGTGTATTGATATGAACAATGCTAAAGAAAAAACTTAAAAGCCCTGGTGTCCTTGGAATTTGTCTTCAGCTTTTTGGTCAAAACCTCTAGCAGATGCTTAGTTTCTTTGAGTGTTTTAGAAGGTGAATCTTTGAAATGACTCAGCCTTATGGGTTTGCCAGGATTCCATTGTATTCAGCAGTGTTAGTGTTTGGTATTTAAAGCACCCTTTGATCTTGTATGCCCTGTTCCTCCCTTTCAATGATAACAGCGGCTTGTAACCAGCAACAACCCTACTGCTGCTTCCTTTATCTTCCAGTTTGGTGTTACTTTGTAAAATGTGGAGATTAAAGGGAATAATATAGTTACTCTGCAGCAGGCCACAGCATTATCCACCTAACCAGTGTAACTGGTCATGCTATTTGATACATAATCGTACTCAAGTGCTGTCTTATTCTAGTGTCGGTAGCTGGAATCCATTTGGGTTTCCAGTCTGCTAAATAACGCATACTGGTCTTGCAGGCTCTCATGCTGGTGTGGAACAATGCTGGGATGTATCTGTCAGTGCCAGACAAATAATTTTGCTCTAGTAAAGGTCTTCTGACACATCGTGGAAGAAAGCCAAGTTACATTTATGAAACTTCTAATTTAAGCAACAATTCTCAGCATTTGAATTGTAGCACAATAGCCAGAGACTATAGTACTTACGATGATATCAGCATCTAGTTTGTTTTTATAAGTGCTTATAGTTGGCTGAACTTCTGTGTACGTACTGTAGGACATTTGGAATTTATCAGAGCGGATTCGTGTTGTTTGTCCCACAGTGGAAGGTTTGACTGCAGATGGTCTCAGGTATCTCCCTCTGGCTGTGGTTTGTCAGGTGGCAAGAAAATCCACCACAAGGCTATGTTATCTTTTTTGTTTGTTTGTTTGTTTCAAGCCACCATCCTTCTAATTTTTCCAGTGCCACAAAACAAACAAACAAACAAAAAAATCAGTATTCTTGCTCTGACCTTCTGAGAAAGTTTTCCTCCATCGCTACTTGATACTGTTTTGATTTTGCTGCAGTGACTTCTTACCTTTGTTGGAAGCGCCAACTTCTTAAAATCCAGAAAATCTCTTCTTGTTTTCTTCCAGGTGTTGAGTCAGGTATCTGTATCTTTTCTTGACCCATCAGGTTGTTATTCTGTGACCCAAATCACAGAATACCTGCCTCCCACTCACTGATGGGTTCCAAAATTTTCTGTAATGGTTCTTAAAAATTTCAGAAATTATTTGTGGAAAGATGTTGCGAAATTTTAGTGTATCTTCATGGTTTTAATGAGGAACTATGCAAATATAACTTTGATGTGTTAAAAGGTTGCTGCTTCCAACAACATAGTCAGTCCTTGTGTCAGTAATTTCCAGTCTCTAATAGGAAGTGCATGAATATGAGTTTCTGATCCTGTGAGAAGCTGAGTGTTTTAATTCAGCCCATTCTCAAGCTGACTGAAGATGTTGGACTTTGCACTGAAAGGGTCTGGGTGTGGCCATAGGTTTTGTTTGCTGTCCCTGTCACAAGGGAGGTGGCAGCACTCTAGAAATGCTGATGAGCCCACTAATATTGTACCTGTTCAGTTTGTGATGGGAAAAGGGGCTGTTGTCTGTGTGTGGTGCTGCCTAAGTCTCTCAGCATGTACCTTGCTCAGCATTAGTTGAATGCTTCACCTCTACAAGTAGGAGAAACCATAACAAACAATTCCTTCCTCTGGCGTGGGGCTGGCTCTCATATGACAGGGCTTTGGGAAGGGATTATCGGATTCGAGAAAATTTAATAAGTTTGGGAGAGTGTGTGTTGTTGGAGCCATTCTCCCATAAATAAACTCTCTTCAGCCCTGTGCTGTGACCTGGTTCACAAATGAGCCTAACATTAGATGGTTAAGAACCTTGCTATTTTCCATATTTAAGCCTTTCACAGCCAACAGAACTTGTTCTTTCACTGTTTTATGAACAGCTGTTCAGCCCACAAGGTATTTGAATTAAAACACCTGTGTTTCCTTTCACATGGGAGTTACATTACTGCTTCCTTCAACCTTCTTATCCTTGTTATTTCAACCCTGTGCAGCATCCTGCTACATCATAGCTTGGAGGGTACATGCACCAGTTTAGGAGGGAACAGCTCTGTTACACAATGGGCAAGGAGAGGACTAATGAGAAATTGGTGAAAAGAAAGGAAAAGGAACAAAAAGCTTTTTTTTTTTTTTTTTTTATTTTAGACCATGTTTTGCTGTTTGTAGAGTATTTAAATTAACCTTTTAGGTGGGTGAACTGAACTTTCAGTATGTGAGGTTGTACTAGGAAGTGATAAAATATATGATGTGTTGGATGCAGGACTGGTAATAAAATTGGGTTATTTTTTGTTTGTTGTTGGTAAGAAAACCAAACAAAAAGAAAAAAATCCTGAAACAAATGACCTCCCTCCTAAAGCTAGAACAAAAAAGACCAAGCTGCTAATCTTTTAGTGCCTGTTAATATTAAAGAGCAAAATGCTTAGCTGACCTGTTAAAAGAGTTCTTCTTAACCCTCAGAACTGCATGTGATAAGAAAAAGATTATAGATTAACTAAATACTTTAAGTTGTCCTTAACTTTGGCTGACAACAAAAATGTGAGTAGAACACTCTGCTGGGTAGAGGTGTACCAGGACACGCATCCTTTTTATTTTTCACTGAGCAATTGAATCCTTCCAGAACTTGTGACATTCCCAACCTGCACATGTCAGCACAACAGAAAAGTGTGCGTACACTGCCTATTTACAGCTTTATGAATTTCAGTGAGGGTTTATCATGATGATATTGTGACTGAATATGGAGTCTGATTGCTTCCTGAGGAATGTAAGAGTGCAGCCTCCAGCCTCAAATTGTCAAATGTTAGTGGGTAAAATTTGAGTTGCTGGAAATGTTTTATAGCCATTACAAAACAGTTATTGAATAAAATTATTTTTTATGCTGTGCATTTAACTTAGCTTTTGGCAGAGTTTAGCTCCATGAAATTTTTGGTTCAAGGGCAACAATTCTTTTGTATTTGGTTTACGTATATTTATGTTTTTATTTTTCACTAGCAGAGCTGTCTATGTATAGTATCTAGAAAATTCCAAGATGTGTATTGGTGCTGATGAATATACAACTGAATTTAGGTTAGCAGAGCAAGAGAACTGGTGCAACTTACACTGAGTGTTGTGCCCTTAACTTCTGTAATTACAGATCTGTTTTCATGGCCTGTGCCCTAAAGTGAAGTGAACTGTAAGGATAGATGTAATACTGTACACACGATCACATGGCTACTATGTAGCCTTGCATAAAGAAATCTGTGTGACAAATTCCTTATCAGAAGAGGGTTAGGCAACACTGGATGTCTTGTGATGTCTTTAGGCAGAGCTGTGTTAAAAGTTTCTTGTAAAAGTTGGCTATTCCAGGCATAGAAAGATCTTCTGGCCAACTTACAATGCCTACTTACCCTTTGACCTTTGCTTTTTATCTTACAGACCTTTCAGCAGCCCAGAGAAAATTTGCCCATTCTCTGAGAGACTTTAAATTTGAATTCATTGGTGATGCAGAGACTGATGATGAAAGGTACATAGGTAGGTAAGAAGCAACTATGAGTGGCTGTATTTTGTCAATACCATCCTGCAACATGATTAAACTTTTTTATTGTTTTGTATTACAGATGCATCACTTCATGAGTTTTCAAACTTTTTAAAAAATCTTGAAGAACAAAGAGAAATTTTGGTGAGTTTCAATAAATGATTTAAAAAGCTGTGCACACTGCAAAGAGATCAACATTAGGTGAAGTTGCTTTTATTGCTCTGTTAACCACCAAGGTGTTGATGTCACTGATTTAACAGTGGGAGCTCTCATTGTGCAGCCTCTGGCTCTGTAGTTTAGAGTACAGATGACAACTAGTTCTCATTAAAGAAGGAATCTGGTTCGTAAGGATGGATAAATATGAGTTAGTTTAAAGAAGTCATGCCTGGATTAACTATGGCTGGGGTGGCTGGGAAAACCACCATAAGTTTGTTTACCATTTCTATTAAAAAGCAAAATGAAAGAGTTAATGCTGCAGGAGGGGACACTCAAGTTTTGGCAATTGCCAGCTTCAGCTTCCGTGCTTATGTGGATGTGGGATGCAATCTGTTGTGTTTATGAAGTAGCAGACTTCGAAACCTTTACCTTGTATTTGAGCTTTGTGGTGAGAGGCTGGAGCTGCAGCCAGTCACTCTGTTGTGTAAAAGTTCTCTGTTCTTCCTTCTGTTGCCTGTGATTGCTTGGGGTGTAATTAGTGAAATATGGCTCATGGTGGATGCACACAGAGCAGGGGCTCAGAGCTCTGCAAAACACCTTGCTGCCTGGGTTTCCCAACTTGGCCAGAAGATGAGGGGTTTCTTTCTGGATGGTTTCTTTCTGGCTTTTCTCAGCAGCTGCATGCCCAGCTATAGTTTCAGAGCAGGGATTCAGAGAGCAGCTGCAGTGTACCCAGTGTTCTTCTGAGTCAGGCCAGACTCTCCATCTGGGAAATGTGCTTAGATCTGACTTGATAGCAATTGCATTTCTTGGTATTTGTCATGTGGTTATATCTTTGCCTTCCTGGAAATCGGTGATCCCTTGGCATCCCTGAGAGGAAGCTGAGCCTAATCTGCTGTCCTCCCTCTTTCTTTCTGCCAGAGGCTGTGCCTGCAGTGCAGGAATATGTAGATAAGGGATAAAAGAACTTGTGAACAATTTTTTTTTCCATGTTTCTCTTTCCAGTCCTGGTAATAGTCATGGTTCCTTGTAATTGTTGTGTTGTGTTCTGGTATGTTGTTCTGATCTGGAACCACATTTGGGTCTGAATTAGGGTCAGTGGGGTTCTTCTCACCTTCCTAAAAACTGTCTTTGCATAGTAGAGACAATTTTTCAGTGTTTTGAGCTGTTTTGCAAAATTGTAGGGATTGGCTCAGGTATGTTTCAGTATTTCTTTTGTTTTTCAAAATTCTACAGTATAGTCTTTTACTCTGCTTTTTCCTGCCATCCATGACTGTATTTTATTTTAATGAATTGCACAAATCCAATTAGTGAAAATATTTATGAAGTTTTATAATGAAAAATACTTCATGAACTGCCACATTATTTTGATTTCAGGCTTTTGAGAGATGGCTTAAGAATGACATGGCACATTTCAGTGACTGTATCAATAGCTCTTCAGCAGGGATAGCTCACCACCACAGCAGGCTGTGCAGAATCCAGTGCTGTCTGGATTGTAAAACACTTCCATTGTTCAAACTGAACGCTGTGAAACTGTATTACTTTTTTGGTATGGTGCCCATGCTTACACAGAAGGTGCTATCATACTGAAAGCTAACTAGTGTCAGTTTCTTGGTAGGAAAAGAATGAAACGCAGTTTTTGTTAGAACCATGACTGATGGAAAACAGGGAGTACAAATTGTAATGGGGAAAATATTTAATACCAAATAGAAAGAGAAAATATTCTCTGAGTTACCAGATGTGTGGCCTTTTTATTGCATAGTCTAGCAAATATTATGTATCATTTCTGGAGTGAACTTATGTAACAATGACCAGAAGTCTCTGAGAAAATGACTGTGTGGTGACTGGAAAAGATAATTTCCAGCATCTGCTCCTCTGACTTTGTTTCTTTTTTTTTTTTTTTTTAACTTTTCAGTGGATGTTTTAATAGTGGCATGAGCTCTAGAGATACTCCTGTGAAGAATATTAGGTCGTGTTGCATTCACAGATGTTTGGAATGAGGTCAGGGATCCAAAGACTTTCAATTAAGATGCAAAGAATATAGCAGGATTTTTTTTAAAAAAGCATTCAGTCTTTAAAAAGGATGCTCATTATGGAGCATTTCCCTCCTTACTGTTTTGAAGATGACCAGAGGATTTTGGACTGCTCTCTTCAGTGTCAGTGCATAGTGAAATAGATAAATTTCAGTCCCATAAAGTAGTATTAAAGAAATCAATGACTTATTACAGGACTAAAGGCATTTCAGACACTGCTGTGCATTTTAGTTCTTTAGATACTTGAGAAAAGAGTTATTTTTTTCAGAACCACATTGTAAATGAAACAAATTTGCACTTAAAATACATTTTAGACCTAAAGTAAATGCTCATCATCTACACTTCTCATGGTTTTCTGAAACTGTGTTGAATCCAAAGCCAATAAAACTTGCTGTCAGTGTTTACAATGAATGATGACCAAAAAAGTAGATTTATCTGGTGAATTTCTATTCGGTGGATGTAATTTCATTCAGATGTTATAGTCTTGCACTTAATGATTTTACCATTTCTCCCATCTCCTTCAAAGGTTGCTGAAATTATATCCCAGGTGTCAAAGGATTTAGTTGCCTATGAAAAGGGAAGTCGGCAATAATCCAAACAATTCACTGCAATTATTGCAGAGTGGTGAATACAAAACCAAATTACATTTTTCCGTAGCACTGTAGCTTGGTGATGCTCCCCAGGGCAGATATGAAATAGGTCACTTTGTCCCTGAGAATGTTCTGGAAGTTGTTTTTACATGTTGAAGGTGAATGGAGTCATATGACTTAGATTCTGCTCCTTTGGCATTGCAGAGGTGCTGTGGGAGTTCAGGGATGACAGGGAACTTGGCAAGGTGGTAGGAAAAGGTGGGGATGAGCCTGGTCCAGCATGGTGATGCTCAGATGCTCTGTCCCAGTATCCAGCTGTTCCCCTGCTTGCCAGGGAGAGCACCAAACCCTCCCCTGCAGCCCCAATTTTCCTGGCAGCAGAAAGGAGCTTTGATTCTTGTGAGGGACTGAGAACAAGAGGCTTCACTGTCTGCCCTCATTTGAGCTGTGGTGACAAGCAGAGAAGTGTTACCTGGTAGGTACCAGTAGCCTGTGGTTGTTGATCCTTTCCTTCACACCTCCTTTTCTCCAGCCCAGGCTTCTCCTAAACAACCAGCTTGCCCCTAGTTAGTTTTCCCTGTTGATTGCAGTCTTGCTAAGTCATAACCACATTTGATAGCTCTTGTATTGTTCCCTCAGTTATCTTGGCAGTGCTTCTTATCCTGCTATGGTCACCTTGGTGTGCTGGCTTTGAGTGCTTTCCCTCCTTGGAGTTCCTCTCTTCTGCCTTTTATCTGCTTCTGGATGATCCTTGTCAAGAGCTGGTCTAACCTATTCTTAAAAAAATTCCAGGAACATGGATTTCTCTTTATTCTGATGTTTAGTCTTCATTTGTTTAACCTGATGCTCATACGGAGTCTCCTTTACTACAAGTTAAGTTGAGGAAATTTTGAGAATTTTTCTAAAGTAGTCCTGGAATAAAATTGATCACTTTTCCTTCATAGTAGTATTTTCATGGTTACCCTTTCCAAGTGGTGCTTTACACCTGTATTTTTTCCTTGTTCAGTTTAATTACACTGTGTTTAGACCTTCTCTCTTTTATATTAAAATTACTGATTTCTCCTCCTGTTCTTGCTTTTAAGTTGACGCTATATTTGCTCTTCTACCATCCTCTGGGACTTTGCTTGCCTCTCCCTTTAGTTTGCTTTGCTGACTTCCTAAACTATTCTGAAGCACAGCCCCTTCTGACTTGAATGCAATCAATACTTCTGCTGTGTTATGTAGGAATACATCTAATTGCTCTTAAGGAGTCCTTACTCCCCTTAACATCTGTTTTTCCCCAGTTTGTTAGATAGTTTGCTGTAATTTAACTGAGGTGTTTTTCCTTTGTGGAGGTAATTAAAATCTATTGTCTTATACTCTGTGGTTGATTTAACATTCATTTCTGTTCTATATATATGGTTTTATAGTTTCCTTCCTCTCTCTTCAGATACACATGAAGAACCTCTTTTTGTTAAGTTTGTTTTTTGCTATTGCCAAATAAAATACATTTTTTGCCTTCTTTCTAACTTTGCCCTTAAGTACTCATCTATTTCCTTTTTGCTCCATCACATTTCTCTTTGGATAGGGTTTCTGATACAATTATATTCACCTTACTATATTTCCTGTGATTTCCCAAGGCAGTTTGACTTTAATATATTTGTTCTCTTCTATTTCCTGCTTTATTTTTTGCACACTTCTAATCCTTCAGATGTCTTAAGAGGAAAGGTACTGCGCAACTATATTTTAAAGTATTTTTCCTTCTTTTTATTTTTTTTTCTTTGCAGAAGAAATGCTTGTTCTTGTGCCATGGGTATCTTTGCAATTTTGGTCTCTGAAGAATTCTTTTGCATTCTTTGTCAGTTTTACCAGGTTGGCAGAATCAAATCCAGATTAGCATCTCTCTGAAAAGCAGAGAGCAGTTATTCCTGGCATATATCAGGAGCACAAGAAATGGTTTCTCTATGGGTTTTTAAAGAAATATCCCTGTGAAGTCACTCTTTTTGTCCTTTATTTTTTTTATTTCTTCTTAAAAAAAGGGAGAGGGTTTCTCAGTCGTGCTTTCACACAAAAAGATAAAAGAAGTTGCTAACATTCAAAGGTGTACACTTAAAAGGTTAAAGATATACTTCAAGTAATCTTTACAAATATGTACATTCACTTATTTGTTCTTACTTAAACTACCTCTTATGATTAGATATTGAAGTGCATGATTATTTATTTCACAGGTGACATGCTCACTTAGCACATTCAGTGTTCCTGAATAGCTGTTACCTTTTGTCTGGTGACTTTTGTTTCTTGAATCAATTCAGCAGTTGACTCTGGTGTGAAGGTGATGGTATTAATTTTTCTAAGCTTTTCTTTGACAGTCTTCATGTGGGTATTTAGGGATTTGTAAATCTTAATCTGTCTTGACAGTAATCTGAAGAAATCTGTGTGAAGCAGCAATCAGTTTACTCACTGATGTAGAGTAAAAAAGTACCCAATAGTCTTGGATGCGTGTTGCATTCAAGATCTGTTCAATAGGAGTTCAAGGCATTAGGTAGTGCTCCATATGTTCAGATGCTTTTAAGTCTGCTGACAGTGCAGACTGCTAAATATATCTGCCAAGACAGTGGAAAGGACAAATTGTTGACCACTTCTGAAAAATTAGACTGCCAACAGTACGTTGGAAATCTCAGATGCAGAGATAGAGGCACAGATGAAACATCATGTCTCAGGAACAGCATTTGAGTACCTTAATTGCAGGATCTGCCTTCTTTTCTTTCCTGTGCAATTTTTCCAATTTAATAAAACATTTTCCAGTTTTAGAAACAAACAGAACAGCTGCTGCCATATCTCATTGCCCAGCCTTTCCTTTTCCTCTGCTGGGCATGAGACCAGATGACAATCATGTCATTATCAGAATATGGAACAGGAATGTAGAACTATGAGTATCTCAGGCACATCTTGCTCTGTTTTAGTGGTTCCTGACATTGAATGTTTCATGTATTTGTTGGGTTTTGAATGTACATATACAGTCTTCTGAAATAGTTTTGTGAGTTACATATAACTTGTTCACATTAATCTATAAAACAAGGATGACTTATCTGTACAATGGAAAAAAAAAAGTGCAAAATCTGGTTGTGTTCCTCCCACCTCTGAGTGAACACAGCTGACAAGTCCTGTTACTACTGGCTTCGTCTTCCAGATAACTCTGTGGTCTCACATGCATCAACATAATTCACTAGAGAATTTTCATTCTGTTAGTTCATCATTGGGAAATGTTTGGAATTTGCATTGTAAAACTGTCACCAGTTTGGATTTTGCTGGTTGTTAATAACACCACTGTTTCTTCTGGAGAAACGCGCTGACAATTGAGCAATTCATTCTTGACTGAACACTGATGCCGTTGTTCGCTGCTGGATTCCTTGACTTTCAGAGGCATCTTTTCTTGCCCAGTGATGAGCTTTGCCATGCATCAAAAAAATGGGCATTAGGCAGTTTTCTTTTCCTAGCAGCCTTTTTGCTCAGTCAGGGTCATCCTATGGCCACCTACGGTGTCTGTGGTGTGAGAGCCAGACCAGTGTTCTGGTCTGCTGTGGCTTGCTAAGGGAAAGCCTTTCTTAGAGGACTTTTCCCCAGCTTTCCTTCTCTGTAGATAGGGAAAGCTGATTTGTTGCAGTGTGTGAAAGTCTGTTTGTCTTTATTTTGAATTCTTATTTCTTATGATTATGGCTTTGTAGTATTTTTCTCTTTATAGTGGAATGTATTGCATAAGAATAAATTAACTCAGAAGACAGGACTATTAAATAGCTTTCAGTAAATAATCTATACTAAAACCCACTGTCTATTATCATTTTTTATAAAAGGAAATTGTTTCCTTATGATGCCTTTCCTTATGATTCCTTATTGTTTCCTTATGATGCCAATCTGATTTTGGAGGCCAGTAGTTTCATGACAAGAGAATCAATGAGGGCAGCATTTCAGAGTAGGACACAGCATAGCAGATGGATCATAGGAGGCCCTTCCCTTTTAGCTGTCTGTCCTTTAGGTCAATCATGAACTTGCAGAAGATGAACAGGAAATAATTTTTCTGTAGAAGGATGAACTCACAAGTCCAGCTGTTGTATTTCCTGTGAGCCATGGGTGCTGCTTGTGAAAGAATTACTAAGTGCTGAGCACAGGATTCTACCTGTATTGAGGCTTGTGAGGCAGTGGCTCAATGGTCTGGGAAATTCCCCCTGGAACAGTCGGAGAAACTTTTTGTCTTCTTACCAAACCCTGAGGGGTAGTTTTCTGGAACACCTAAGAGGGAGGTGATGTGTTTTGTTACAGATGCCTCCTGGTGCTTCAGTAGTGCACAAGATATGTTGTCTCTAAGTTAGATGTATCACCCATCCCCAGGATCTTTTGTTACCAGATGCTTCCTCCACAGCAAATTAATACACAGCAATGCATGTCACTTCTTTTTTATAGCCTCTGCACACATGCAAAGATACCCAAGTATTAATGTGCTATGAGACCTCCTTAAAAATCCTTTAGTCTACATACTGCAGGCCTTCTAAAACCCAAAAAACTCCTGTCTCTGTATTCCCTATGTGTGCCTGGGGCCCCTTTGTTATCTGAGATTGAAAAGCTCTAGAGCAGGGAGAAAATCCAGACACATTTACTCGAAGAAAACTTGATTTGAAAACAAAATACTGAGCTTTGGGGGTGGGTTACACTGTCTGCAGTCATCAGTGCTCCAACAAAATACAAAACCAATGCTGAGGAGTGGTTCTAGAGAGACACCTCTGTCTGTAGGGCTGGCAGGGGGGTTGGCTGTGCAGCTGACTGGGGACATGTGTAACTATAAGAGCCTTCCCTTACTATGGGAAGAGAAAGAATAGAGATTCAGGCTTTGCAAGTAACGTCACTGATGTCTTCAGTAGTGGAATTTTATCTGCAAGTTTTACTGATGCAGGATTTCAGGCTTAGGTCTTTATGCTTCGAGAAATTTCAGTAGCAAATCACTGTGAGAAGTAGGAAAGCTTTTTGAAGAAAATAATATTTTTTGTATATTTCTCTGTCCCCCAATATTGGATGTATCAGAATTGGCTTTTTTTTATTAAGCTGAAGGGTGCATTTTCTTAGGGAAAGCACATCCATATCCTCTGTAAGTAGAAGAGCATCTGTAGTGATAAATATATTTACTGGAAATGAAACTTCTTTATTTAGCAGCATTGTCAACTGTTTTGTCATTGAATCACTGCTAAGTATGCCTTCCTTTCTGCCTTCTCTGTTGCACTCACTAAGGCAAAACTTCCTTCCCAGATCTGGTTTCATTGACACTTGCTCAGTTTCATGAGCTTTGCCTTACTGCCTTGGTGGCCTCCCTCGTAGCTTTATTGAGGGGGGAAACAATTGTGCCCCTGACTACAAATAAATCTTCTTAGTTGGTATGCTGAGAAATGAAACCCCCTCTTTTATGCAAGGCATCCAATCTGCATTCCAGTTCCTGAGATGGGAGCTGGGAACCCAGCACTCCTGTGTTTCAGGGCAGTCTGCAGGAAGGTGTATGTTTATGGCTTAATTTTGTTGTTCTTTCTCAATTAAACTTGGGTTTTTTTTTATGGAAGAATGCTTCAATTCAGAATGGAGCAGAGTCAGGATATGTATTCACCACCAGAGTTGTTGATGAGCAATGTGCCATTTCCAGTGCTTCCAGTAAAGGCTGAGCTCTAAGGATATTTTTAGGATGAAGGCTGGAAGGCCAGCACTGCATTTGTCAAATAACAAACTTCAGGTTTTCAGATATTTTTATCCACTGAACTAAGGGGAGAGCTCTTGTGGGTTGCTATTCCTTTACAGGCCATGCAAGTAGCCTTCCTCCTCTGCAATATCAGCTTGGTTGTGCCTGGAAAGGGAGCAGGAACTTAGGGAAGCTGCTCCTGCCTACTGCAGGATAAAGCAAGAGGAGCATTGGTATCAGAATTGGCGTCTTCTCCATCAGGTTACAGTGCATTGGAGGAGGTGTTGGTGGAAGCAGTTTCTCCTTAAACACCTCTACTCCCACCTTTTCTGGGAAGGGAAGAAGTGACAGTCCAAATGGAGTCATCTTGTGGACTGGCACTGACAGCTCAGTGACCTGTTGGTTCTTGTTGACTTGGCTGAGGAAGTATCCAACAGCTGTGAACGAGCTTGCTAATGGATTTAGCCTGTGCCTTTGAGGGCTGCAGTTGGAAAGAGTGGCAGGAGCCCCTTAATCTATGGCCTGTTGCTTATTTCTTTGGAGGAAATGGAGCTGGAAAAGGCAAGATGATCGCAATTCTGTACAACTTCTCTGCATGAGCAAGTGGAGTTTTGTAAAGACATCTGAAATAGGGAGATACACACAAAGCTGACAGCGTGCTTCAGGATGTTGGAAATGTCGGATGCAGTGATCTTCTAGGGCAGTGATGGCACTGATGACTTGACTGCTGCTGTTGCCAGGTTCATGTTCAAGTTGATTCTTTGACCTTTCTGTAGGTGCTGCAAGCAGAGCAGGAACAGTGTAAGCAGTTTGAGACTGTGTGCCCGAGACACGTGTGCACATTGTGTTAAACATTTCTCAAAGCATTCCTGAGACTTTGACATTCGCAGAGCTGGTTAAGATTCTGTTACCTGAGATGTGACCTCCTTAGATTGATTCACTTTCGGCTTGCATGCCACAGTTTGCCTGCCAGAGTTTGCCTGCCAGATATAATTGAATATTTTTTTGTTTCACGTAGGTTTGGATAGATCAGAGATGCAAAACATGGGATTTTTAAATGTCCTTTTAAAAAGTACATTTCTGTCATAATCTGTCAGGATTAGAGAAGTAGAGGGATGAAAATGAATGTAAAATTCAAGAGAAGTTGAAAAAGGAAGGGACATCTAGTTTCATATTAATGAACTTAAATGCCTAGTTTAATTTTTGCTGGAAATTTTAAATTTTAACATGATTCTGGTTCCAAAGAAAGGTACAAGTGATAATTACAAATAAATTCTTTATTTTTTTTTAATTAAAGCTTATTTCTTTATTTGTTAATTTGTTATCTATAGTTTTTAAAAAAGACTTGTTTTAAGTTTCCAAGTTATAAATAAGCTAAGAATGAAAGGCAGTGTAAATAATGTTTTTATTTTCTATAAATAATAATATCTCTTTTTGTAACTTCTCATGACAAGCACTGGATTCTATGTACTGGAAAACAGCAGGAATGCCTCTCTAATTAACCTTGTATTGGACATGTTTTAGTTCTGAACTTTGTCAGTCAGAAGAACATCTCTGTAATTCACTACTGAATTTACAACAGAGTTGTGCTTTAATATATGGCCTGGTATGAAGCTTCGTGAGAATGACCAAAGATCTGCAAAATCTCACTCCACCCAGAAGTCATCACAAGTCCTGTTATTTAAGCCAGGCTCAGAAAGCAAAGGGAGTGACAAATCATAAGTACCTTTATGGCAGGCAGCTGGGGATGCATCTGTGAACAAAAGTTTGAGTGCAAAATGAGGAATGTCTTTTTTGGAAGGAGGGGAAGCTTGTTTTTCTTTTAGTGAAAGAATTACTGGCATATCATTCCACTGGCAGCAGTGGAATCTGCTTGTTGGCAGTCGCTGAAGAGAACATCCCATTTTGATTTAAAGATTATTTTCTGCTTCAAACAAATTCCTGTAGTGGTTCCCATGGTTAATACTGCACAGGAGGAGCAGAACAAGTGATTTACAGTCAGCCCTGCTGTTTTATGAAGCACAGCCTTTTATGCATATATTTTCCTTTTTTGGATTTTTCCTGTGTTACATCAAGGTGCTGTGGTTTTCTTTGATTTGGACTTTGTGTTCAGCATACATTCAATGCATGTTAACGTTACATTTTTTTGTGTTGAAGTTCAAACTAATAAGCAACTTGTTTGTTAATTATTTTTAACCCTCTAACCATGTGAGTGCTCAGTTGTTCCCTTAAAATGCTTTGAAATTATTCCAGTAACTGTGGTGCTCTACCTTGTGGAAGCTTGTGCCAGCCTCTCTGAGTTTTCCTCCAAGGAGCTTCCTCCTTCCCTTTGTTAGCACAGATGAACAATTTCAAGTTTTCTAATGCAGCAGGACTACTTGTGTGGCTTCAATACTCTCCACCCTGACTTGAGAGATCTTCCTTTTCCCTCTCTCCCACTAAGGGTGCACCAAAGGGTGCTTTAAAATATTCTTGGCAAAATCAGGAGATGGATGCAGAAGGAAGTTTGTGCTGAGAAAACGTGCTCTGAGGTTAGGATGTGGCTGTTCCGTGGATGACTGTGCAGCCCCAGTTTGGCCCAGACTTGCCAGCTCTTTGGGTTCCCAGCTAGCTGCAGGTTAGTGTGCTGTGCTGGCCTGTGGGTTGCTGTGGTTACAGAGAATTGGCAGCATGACTCCCACAGTAATCCCTCCTGGCTCCGGGGATGGGTGGGAGAGACAGTGCTGTTCAGCTTGGTCTTGTGCCAGATCTCCGGTACATCCCCTGTGTGTTTGATGATAAGAATTTTGCAGAAGTGTTCCAGAAGGCCAGTTTAAGCCTGTGATGTTTTGTCTGAAGATTTTTACTTTAAAGGGAGGGGATAGGGGAGGAAAGAGAGAGAAAGGCTTCTGTTGTATGTTAGGGGGATTCCAGGGAGCTCTGCCTGAGCACTTGGCATCTCAGCCCAGTGGCTGTGTGCTAAGCCCAGTCCTGGGCACGATTTGTTCTGTGAGTCTGCCTTAGGACAGACCAAAAGGCTCCCACCTGCTCCCCCACACCTGCAATGCTCTTGCCATCTTTTCCATGCTGCTGTTGTGTTCAAAAAGTACCAGCCTTTCCTGAAATTGGAAATACTTTTGAAATTGGAAGTCTTGTTTGCACCAAATGGAACCCTGCTCCATCTTCAGGGATATTTCATGTGAATTAGTAACTCTGCAGATCTAATAAGCTACAGTTTTCTAACTTATGGTGGAATATTGTGTCTTCCTTTTTTCTTTTTACAATGGCCATGAGACTTTATATCGTAGGTGCACTGGTGGATGCTCACCCAGTCATCTCAAGCTCTTGTTTATTGGCTTTGCACCTCTTTGATTTTATAATTTAGCTTCAGGTCTTATTAATGTACTTAAGTGTGTAAACATCTGTAGAATTATATGAATGCCTAATGGCTTTGCCTGTCTTAAAAGATTATTATTTACTACTCTCTGGTTTACTCCACAGCTGTCTGTAGTGCTTCTTGTTGCAGAAATTTTTGCATCCCCTAATGAAACTCATTTGTCCTCTGTCTCATTCTGGTGTTCAGTCATTGAGGCCTTCAACCTGATCTGCAGGACTGGCACAAATGAAGCAGTGGCAATTTGGGGTGCAGCCTGGAAATTTCTGAAATTTTTGCATTTGTTTTATTTAATTTTCCTGATAGTGGATTGAATTAAGAAATTTTGTAACCTTCAATTAACTCAGAGATGTGGGGTTTTTTTTGGGTTTTTTTTGTTTTTTTTTTAGTTGGAAGTTCTAACTTGCATGCTACTATTGTTCTACCCCAGAGCTTGCTTGCTTTTTTCTTTTTATTGCTGATGCTGATGTGACTCATCAATCTGGCTACAGAAACCTAACCATGCTTTTTTTTCTTTAGGCACTCAGTGTTACTGAAACTCTGATCAAACCTTTGGAAAGATTTAGGAAAGAGCAGCTAGGAGCTGTAAAGGTTTGGGTCTCCTTGCCTTTATAAGTTTGTTTAATTTCTCTCCTTGGATTGCATTGTAATAGTGACATTTAATTGGCAGAAACATATTGTTGTTTATATTTCTTGTGTTTTCACTTTTGTTTCTACTTTGAGAACTTGCTTCAGAAACAAATGGAATGTTTCAAGATGAGAAGAATGTGTCCTTTTCCCTTCCTTCTCCCCACTTCCCTTACCTCCTCTGTCTGGAATAGGAAGAATTCTGCTCACAGTCTGTCCCCCCTTCCTAATGGGTAACCCTGTTCTGCTTTGTATTTGCCTGCAGTTGCACAATCAAAGGCTGAGAAATATTAACTACCTAAAGGAGCTCGCTCATCCATATGCTTTTAACTGCATTTTTGCCACCTTCAAGTGAGAATTGCCTTTACTCCATTTTTTTGTTTTAAATAACTAACTCATTGGCTCTGTATGCATGGGAATAATAGGGATGAAGAGGCTAAGATCTTATTGAAAGTATTTTTGATAATTGGATTTGGTAATTTTTTTTTTTAAGATTGTCCTTGAGTTGTGAATACTTTAAAATAACCCAACAAAGCAATGAAGTACAGACTTGGATAAAAGTACAACTTAGAGCTGGACAGACTTAGATTTGGATAAAAGTAACAAGGGCAAATTTGTATCTGTCTACCTTCCTTCTCTCAGTGAGAAATTGAAGTGTTTATTAAAAAAGGTAGAAAAGAAAGAAATCAGCATTTTATTACAGTTTTGTGTTGAAAAACTCAATGCGTTTTCAAACTGCTTCCATATGGTTTATTTTACAATTTCATGACTTCATCACCAGTGATATTTAGTAGCTAGGACAATGTTTCACTTATGAGAGCACTATAGATTTTGACTTTGGAAGGAATGATTAACATGTTCTGCATATGATTTCAGTATTTGTGAACTGAAAATGCTCTGTTGAGCATAAATGCTTTCCGTTCAATGGTACAATGAGCTTTGTGTAATTTCATGGACTTGAGAGAAGCATATTAGGTGACCCAACCAGCACATAATAAAATCTTGGTCTGTAATATAGCCAGTCTTGCAAGGAAGGAGAGAATTTGTTCTGAATGTAACCAATTGTCATAGGAACAGCTGTGTAATGAATGCTTTATTTAGCAGTCTTTTTGCTGTTAAAGAATATTGCTGGGTTTGGGGTGAGAACTCCTACTGCTTTAAGTTGTCTCATATCTTTGCTCATTTCCTAGTCAGGATTCTGTCCCTGATACTTCTAACACAAATTACATTCACACAGCCTACATCTCCCATTTATTTGGATGGATGTTTCTTTCCTTGTGTCCCTGCATACTGTTTTTGTGAAGCTGTAGCTTTTATTTCTGATCTAAACTTTTTTTTTTTTTGGACAGAATTCTCAATGGCCTTTAAATAGAAGTCTTACATAATTGTATAATGTTTAAATACAAACCCTCTAAAAATATTTAGCTCTTGGAATATTCTTCACTGAAAATTTATTCAGTATAATCAAAACACTAACACTGGAAATATATCTCTGCTTAGCTCTGAAAACCAAGCTATGGCATCTAGTGGTGAAATATATCTTCAACATTGTGTAGTATTTGTTTTAGGAAAGATTTATACTCTACTATTACAAAATACAAGTTAAATCTGCTGCCTCAGATTTTTTCCTGCATCTTACATCCCTTTGCTGATGAAATGGTCTGAGTTAAGCTTAAGGAGAAAGAGGAGGAAGGTTTGACTTCATAGAGCTGGAAGCTGAGGCACTTATTGAATTACTCATTAGTGAAAGGTGTTGCTGCACTAATCTCGAGCTATGTGTGTAAAGTTTCTGGCTCTGCCTGTTAAGAAATTNTCAAAATGAAAGGTTAAGAGGAGAAAAAGAGAGCAATTATGTCTGTAGTGTTCAACTACAGGGGTTTGGTTAGAATACATTTAAATGTGATTTCAAATCTAAAGAGGAGGAAAAATATTTTAATTGAACCGGTATCTTTCTGATGAGTAAATCTGCCACATTCTTGACTATGTAGTTAAATACTTGATTTTACTTATTTGAGGTTATTTTCAACTGTAATTAGATATCCTAAAAATAGCTTCAAAACCGGTTGGTTCAATTATTGAATACTAATTTTTGCCTTAATATACTGGAACTGAGGAATCAATTTGTTTTACAATATCTTCTCAGATTTCCTAAAAAAATGTAATGACTGTCCCTGTTTCAATACATTGCTTTTGGTGGTCAGATAAATGGATTTGCGCTGTGCAAATGGTATTAATATGTGTCTGTGAGTTTCTCTTTTGATACTATGATATTAAGTTTTACGGGTATTTTTTACTTTTATTGAGTTTTTGTCATGGGCACAATAAAATTCTGGTAGAAATAGGAATTCAGCTCTGAGGTTGTTGTATAGCTTTAAAAAGAAGAAATCTTACAGAATATAGAGATGTATTTGCTTTGGGTTTTGAGCTGTGGGAACTATTCCCTTGTCAATTTTAGAAAGTTATTTTCTCAGTGAAATGGAAATTTCCATGTAATGCCTTTTATTCAAAAACAAGGTGGTGTGGGTGATGCCTGAAAGTAATGAAAAATGCAGTAAATCAAGAAGAGGTCAGGTTTTTTGCTTTTTTAACGTAGAAGATCTAAGCATCTCTCTGTGATAAGCTACACCATAATGATGCAATGGGATTTCATTTCAAGTTAGCCTTTAAATTAATTTTTTAAATGAGATAGAGCATATTTTTCTCTACTTACTGGAGCAGAGATTTTTACTATTAAAAAATGTGACCAGTTCTGTAATGAAATTAAAAGGTTGTGGAAAGAGTTGAAAAGCCCTAACCACAGCAGCTAACTATACAGTCTTAAAAGAGTGTTCTACTTTTTGAATGTCTGATACCCAAGTTTTAGTTGTTGGGTCAAAATATGTTACTACAGATTTGTGGGTTTTGTCAGATCATCAGTGAAGAGAGTTGTAGCATTTAAAGGCTCTTCACTTAACTTGGTTTTTTTCTCTAAATCTCAATTTTGCTTGCCATAATTTGTGAGCTGGGTAATGAACAGAATTCGTTTTTGGAGGTCTGTAAGGAAGAAGAGTTTTTTTCTCTTTCTCTAGAATTTTAACAGGAAAAATAGTATGCTTTTATATTTACATGGTTGCTACTTTGTTTCTGTGTCTAGGAGGAAAAGAAGAAGTTTGATAAAGAGACAGAGAAGAACTACAGTTTGTTAGAAAAACATTTGAATTTATCAGCTAAGAAGAAAGAGCTACAATTACAAGAGGTATTGTTGCCTCTTTTTTTTTTTTTTTGTGCAGGCTGAAGACTTTGGAATAGGTAAATCTACTTACACAAATGCAGAAACAGCATTCTTAGTGGTTAAAAACCCCCAGTTTCCTCATCTGGAAAGGCTGGTGTGAAAATCAGCATTTGCTGATCTTAGCACTTCCACCATTCTCTGAATCAAGGGTTTTGCATGCTTGAAGCACTGAGCATTGTGTCATTTTTGGTGTGTTATTGAGGGAACAGCAAGGTGCAGACATACAGTGAAAAGCTCTGCATTTTGTACAAGGCTTTACCACTCATGTAATGTGCATTACATTGAGAGTGTTGATTGAATATCCTGTGATAACACTGTGCAGAGGACAGCAAGACTTTTATTCCCAAATAAAATGAGTTTGTGCCTTTTCTTTTTCTCACATTTTGAAGATTTGTTTTGGAGTTTTTTTTTGAGTAGTGCTATAAAAAGTTTGTTGACAATTTATAACTGATAGATCTGTTTTGCCTGGCATTCTTTCTGTCCCTCTGGGTTTATTATTATCGTCAACTTATTTGTAATAGGTTTTATTTCTGGAGCAATAGCAAATAGCATGTGAGAAGACTGCTGGGAAATGTTGTAGAGACTTTGCTGTAGCCAGAAGGACTTTTTTCCCCAGATAAATGTAATTATGTCAGAATTATGAATGCTTAGACTATAAAAAACCTTAATGTTTTCCTCAGGGATAACTCCTGTCCCTTCTCTTTAGCCCATCCTAACTACTCTATGCCATTTTTCATAAAAATAATTTATATTACTGGCAAAGTTACCCAGGAACCACTCTACTCTTGAGTTTCACTAAGATGTCACTTCACCATGCTGCCTTTGCAACATAGACCCTCAAATGTGTAAACAAGTGTCTTTTGGGGATTTGAGTTGTCCCAGTGAAATTATTGGGCATGGCTGATGTGTCAGGACCTGTACTTTTGTCAAATTGATCAGCTGCCAAAGAACTTGACTCAGAGAAAATGATAAAGAGCCGATTTATGATCACTTGATGAAATATGGTTCTTGATATCAAATCTGAAACGAGACCTAATCTCAGTGGAAAAATACATAATGCCTGTAAGGGGCATTTTGAAGCTGTATCAAATATAGCCTGAAGCTTTAGAGCATGTGTGAAATCCAGAATGAGCAAATAATTTGTTTTAAATGTCCTTCAAAGTTTCATGAGCAAAAAATTCTGAAATTCTTCAGTCAGGCTCTCACATCTGTGTGTTTAATTTTGAAATATAAATGCATAAGCAAGAAGAAAAGGCCCTTGCAGCATGTTTTCAGAGGAAACTGGAAACAATTTCTTGCACAAGCTTAGAGAACAGGTGTATGTAGTTGCATTGTAATGTGTATAATTTAGTTCCATTCATGTGTAGTGGGGTCAGTTCCTGACTGGAGTAAATAGTGCAGGGATAAAGTTGACAAAAATTTGATGAAAAACATGCCATGTTGTGGAGTGTGTCTTACCATGAACACAGTTTTTGACTCTCCTGGTGGCAGTATATTCCTGTAATTTCACTGAGGCACTGTGTTTGTCCTTTCTCTCTTTCTTCAGCAGTACACTAACTACAATGCAACTTGCTGGGTGCATGGGGAGGCTCATGCCTCAAAAACCAGAGATGTGATAATGTATTCTGGATTGTGTGGTGAGCCACAAAGTCCTCAAAGATCTGCTTCAGTGTCTCTTTCTAGGGTGTTGTGGTACCCTTCATGTAAATATGATCAGAAGCTTAGCTGACAAGTCAAACAATGCCTGTATTTGTAGACTGACAACTCAACTCCACAGTTTATGGGATTCATCAAAATGGCATGGCTTGTTGAAACACATTTACTTACTGAAATACTCATCAGAGCTTTATTTATTGAATGGTGTTTGTGGTTATGCCCCTTTAACTGCTGAGAGTTGTCCAGCACAGAGCAGTAAAGCCAAGCACGTCTTAAGGCAAAACTGTCTTAAAGCTAATTTGGCTTATCCTCTTAAAGCACAGCAGTCACTGTTCTACTTGAAGGCTGTAGTCTTAGTATTTAAGAGAGAGTCTGATAGCAAGTCTTGTCCTTTCACCTAACCCTTTCTCCATTTCCTTTGGTAATTTACTGTAGAAGAATTTTGTATTATCTTTGCGGGCAAAGACTAAATGTTAGTTACTTAGAGTAACCCTTTCTTTGATGTCTTTTAATAACAATTTCTATTACCAAGTTCTAAGATTGATTTAAATTAATCTTACATGTACCTTAAATAATTTCATAAAATGATAGACACTAGAAAGTGAAATACTTACATGCAGATGGATGGCAGCTGAAATGTAACTGTTCAGCATCAGTATGGTGTTGGCATTTCTGCAGAGGTGTGCTAAATATCAGCTGCAGGTAGAAAGGCTGCATTTTTGGGCAATTGATGCTCTGGAGAAACTTGAGGAGTGTTGTACCAATAAGTGAGTTTTTTTCTATTGCACTTCTTGCCAGTCAGTCAGAGTAAGCACAGGTGTGGGATGGATACGATGGCATTCTGGCTATTTACAACATTTTTTATTGTTTGGGTTATAGGATAAAACTTACAGCACCAGCACTGTAGTTTTCAGAAATAACATTTTCTTCCTTAGTTTGATTGGAGAGATGAATTCCCTGTTTTCTAGTAGAAGACTCTCTTAGCTCCCACTCTCTCTTTGGGCAGGTACCTTTGCAATGCTGTTAAAAGTTGGATTTCCTAGAAAGGAAGCTTGAAGAGGTGTTGCTGGAATTTTTCTAAAAAATCTAGCCTCATGATTCAAAACAACATATCTTACCTAGTGAAAAGGAATTGCTGCTGCCATTTAAAAGTAAATGAATGATCAATGTTGTAACAAAGCCCTCAAATATGGTGAAAATTATCTGCTTGCCAATTATGTGTGTGTGTCATCCTGAAGCTGTCTGCAAAATGTCTGTGAAACCTCATGAGGTGTGCTCTGTGTGCAGGCTGATAACCAAGTGGAGCAGAACAGGAAACACTTCTATGAGCTGTCCCTTGAGTACGTGTGCAAATTGCAGGAGATACAGGAGCGGAAGAAATTTGAGTGTGTGGAGCCTGTAAGTATCAGTGAATACAACCCACTGTACCTCTCATAAGGAATGGAGAGGAAATGCATTTGGACAGAAGCCAAGCTCTGCTTTCTGGAAAACACAACCAATTGCATGGCTTAACAGAATTTAAACCAGCTTGTTACATCTGCACAGATTCCTAGTGCAGATAAACTTAATCAGGCATGTCAAATCTTCCCTGAGTAATAAGAGCTGGTTTGGACCCACTGATGTCGATTTTCAGAAAATGTGTGAAACCTTTTGTTGTACTGCGAAAACCTCAATTCACATTGTGAAATAGAGGATTCAAGAAGATGCTGGTGTCAGGATTCTTGCCTTGGGTTTTCTAACCAGTGAAATGTTACTGCTGACTAATGCAAGGAATCTAATTTTAATGATGAAGGTTGGGTTTAGAGGCCTGCTAGTAAAGAATTGCAGATATAAATCAATTAGGAGGGTGCTGCTGGATAAGAAGCCCCTTTTTGGGTAGCCTGATATATTTAATTTCACTTGCAATTGAATCTGTGTGGAAATCAAGGGGTTTAATTCAGTTTTGGTGAAAATCATGCATACGCTGACAAGAATTTATTAAATCTGTGAGAAGAACTTATTCTAAAATTTCCTGAAATGTACATTAGCTTGGTTTTTAAACACAAATTTATCAAACAACAAGAGAACAGTAAGTGTAATACTGAGAATAAAGGGAGGATGGATTGTGGAAGCAACTTCCATTCTCTCATGCTCTAAAATCTGTGCTTTTTGGCCAAGTCTGTCCTTTTATTCTGATACAGTTGCTTTAATGTAATAATGAAAAAAAAAAAAGTTACAAATGACCCTAATCAAAATAGCTGGTCATTATGCAGTTAGTAAGAACTATCTATTTTAATACTGATAGTTTCTGTATGAAAAAAATTACCAAAATAGTCAAGAGAGAATAAATTGCTGCAATTATATTAGCATTGTTTAAAGAATGGCAAAATGCTGTAATAAGAATGGTTGTGTGTGGGTTTTTTGATGTAGATATGTTGGCCTTTTCCTTTTTAAAAAAATATTTTATTTTTTAATATTTTTCTAATCCTAAATAGATTTGCATTTGGTTATTGTGTTTCAGACCATATTAAGTTTCCTCAGAGCCAGACTAGAGAAATGAATCTTCAAATTGTATTTCTGCAACATGTCCCTTTCTCATTTCTGAAAGCTCTTACTTCCTTTTCTCTTAATAATACTTAAAGTTTATGTGCTTTTTACTTTTTTTTTTAAATGGTTTATTTGCTATATGACTTGAGACTTTAATTTAAATACACCTTTGGCTTGTTCTCTCTAGAGAGTTATTCTTATATGTCTCACTTGCTTTGTTCCAGCAACCTGAACTAAACAGGAGAGTTAGACAGGACTACACCTCATGCTGCTTCCAGTGTAGTACAACTTGTTTGTTCTTTTAAATTGAAATACCCAAGTCAGCATGTGCTAGGTGGGTCACTTGCTGGTTCTGAAGGAAGGTCAGATCTGTACACGAGAAGCAGCAATGAGGAAAGCTTCCTTCTTCCAGCAAACCAGATGACTGATGTGAAAGTCATCTCCACGTGGTCATTAGGAGAGAGAGGAATGACCAGGGAAATCATGACTAAAAGACAGAATGATCATTACCTCCTTGTGCACAAATATATGTTCCAGACATCATTGGTATCAAAGCAGTTGTAGGAAAATGTTGCATAGGAAAGTTTGGGAACACGGGATATGCATTCTCTACGGTCGAATGGAAAGTAGAGATCGCAAGACCATCCAAAAATGTCTGTGTACATAGATCATCACTTGGATTTAAATATTACTCATAAAGTGTAGGCATTAATGGAAATTTATTTTAAAATAATCATTTTGTAATCTATCTTTCCAAAAAAGCCTGTGTGCAGCACAGAGTTGTATTGAAGAAAATGGAGTTTTTTATTCTAACAAGTCTTTTATTTCTATTTCAGGTGCTATCATTTTTTCAGGGTCTGTTCACTTTCTATCACCAGGGATATGAACTTGCTAAAGACTTCAATCATTACAAAATGGCCCTGCAGATAAATATACAAAATGTAAGTTGAGTCTACTTTTGTGAATAAAATAGTTTGCTGAAGTTGCTGCATGTGCAGTATCTGTATTGCCAGTGCTTAGTTCCATGTGGGTGCATTGCCTGTGAATTTTGGGGATATGGTGCCATCTTCTGGATAACCAATCACATCACTGAACAAATCATCGCTAATTCCAGGGAGTTCTTTGTAATTTCTAATAATACTGTAAAAAACAAGCATGAAGTAAATGGCCTCCACTCCTTTTCTTCTTTTTTT
>VYXF01013000.1:254632-272398 GCA_013397295.1 Polioptila caerulea | reverse complement strand
TTTTTTTTTTTTTTGAGACAGAAGTGATGCAAGGATTATTTTAAAAGTGAATGAAGTCTGTTAAAGATGCATGCAACACTGGATAATTCAGAGTATG
This sequence comes from Polioptila caerulea, assembly GCA_013397295.1. NCBI lineage: Eukaryota > Metazoa > Chordata > Aves > Passeriformes > Certhiidae > Polioptila > Polioptila caerulea. The sequence goes on along the minus strand of VYXF01013000.1, from coordinate 272,301 downwards.
GGTAATGAAATATAAAGTTTTCAGAGTTTTGGCTGTGCTTTGAAATTGAATATGGGATGGTCATGTCTGAGGGTCATTTCCCTTTGAGGTTACATTTTCCATAACTAAGAAAAGGGAAGAGAAACAGCTGATCACAGCAGTGTGGAGTTTGTTTGTCTTGCAGCAGCCCTTTCGGACAAGAACATCCCTGTTGGTTTGGGGTGCAGAACTGTGAAAGGAGACTTGGTGTTGGCGCCCATGGTGTTTTTGACAAAATGATGTGTTCCTTCAAGGAAAGGCAAACAGGACCACCACTAGTTTAATGTGCCCTCATCCCAAATCTCCCAGTGTGATCTGGACTGGGGGGAGCAGCAAACAAGGAGAGGGTTTAAGCAGTGGGACTGACAGAGTCACTAGTCAGATGGTTTGCTTCCTTGAGATTTTTGAAGAATAAAGCTTGCTCAGAGCAACTTGGGTGTGCCAGAGGCTTCTTGGTAGGAAGCAAACCACACACCTTACTGCAAACAATCAATTCCTGATGGTGCATTTGTTTTGTTGACCTTTGAGGGCATCTGGAATTAAGACACCGAAACTATTTCTTGGAGAGGACAGTCTGTTTTTAGAAATGGCTTAACTAGCAGGGAGGCGGAAGGGAGGATTACAGTTGTTGTAATGCATAGTGACGTGATTCACGTGTCATGATACCATGCCTTTGATTTTCTTCCTGTGTGTTCAAGTGTCGAGTTTCCTTTTGAATTGTTGTTTGGTTTGAGAAGGGGAACTGATTAGTGGTAACTTCATAAGCAGACTTTTGTGGCAGAAGTCAGTGCTTGGGGGGGGGAATGTCAGACCAGACTTGCTTCTTCTGTGTGCTTAACAGAGTGAGGAGGGAAGAGCAGCATAGAGGGGAACTGCTGCAGGATGAAACATGAGAGGGAAGCTGAGATACAGGTTTGAAGAGCTGGGTTTCAGAATACAGATGGAAAAGAGCAAGCGGAGTGATCTGAAGAAGTGATGAGCAGTAAGAAAAGCTAATCTCAGCAGCTGCATTTTCAATTGACTGAATGGTATTACAGTGTGCCTCACCAAATTCTAAAGAGCTTGAGCTGTGCAGCTCAAGTTTTATGAATAGAGGCTGTAGAGAAAAGGCAGAACAAGGCTCAACAACCATCCGAGATAAAAGGAGAACAGAAGGAAGCATTTGAAAAGATGGTGAGAGGACGTGACACATTCTCCTCTGTGCTGAAGATCAACAAGACTTCCCAAAGGAAAAATGAACTGGGGTTTGCCTTTGGTACAGCTGAGCTGCTGGCTGAACACTGGATTGATGTTTTAGAAATTGAAGGGTACAAGATCCAGTACAGACAGCCTAGCTGGATATGGAGAGTGATTTGAGAGTTGCCAGTATAGCTGTAGTAGTTGCCTTTCCTTTCATTCAGGTTGTCTTTACTGTAAGGATTATCCTATGGATTTTGTCTCCACACCCAACCACAAACCCTACCTTCCTCTCATGGCCCGTCTTCTCCTCTCAAATGAAAGAAAGAAAGAAAAAGGCCCACCTCAGCCTTGTAGCCCAAGCTCTAGAAAGCTGCTTCTTCCATAAATTGTGCTATCTTGTATGCTTGTCCTGAGGAAAAGATAAAATAGGTGAGGCCGCATTTTCAGGAAAATAAAGGTGCTCTCAGGAAGCAAAAAGACACATAAACACACATCTGGAACTATGTGCTTTCCTCCAAACACATGTACCAGCTTGGATTTTTAAAGTGTTTTTCAGTGTTTGCAGCTTGGACAGGTGCATTGTAGATGAAATCAGTTACCATGATTGGTGTGGTTTTATTTGCTCATTGATCAATTACCAGTGTTTTTCAGACCAAACCAAAATGGTTCTTGTGTCAAGTGTGAGCTACTCTGTTGTTTTGTGTGGTCCTGTCATATTATTTGTGGGTGGCATGGTTGCTTTCTGATTGTTTTTGCTAATATTCAGATAAATATTTCTCTTCCGGCTGCTTGCAGACTTTGGAATAAGTGACATTCAGGAATAATAATCAACTGGACTTCCTAGTTTTTTTTGGGTTGATTTTACATGCTTCTGCTTGTGTGTGGTCAAAACATTTGGCACATACATAGTCTCAATCTGTATACATTGCTGATGACCTTTCTGACACTTTTTTCCTTAATTACCACAGAAAATCCTCTACTTCCTGACAACAAGAGTCTCATGAATTAAGCCCATCTATATAGTAATATTTTTCTAAGGACATTTCAGTATTCAAATTCATTTTGCACTCAGTATTTCACTTCTCTCTGAACAGTGCATTGTTTAAGAAATCTACTCTGGCAAGCTTAGTGTGCTTTCCACAGTCACAGCAGCTGATACTTAAACCCCACACTGATTTTGAAGAATATCAGAAAACTTGGAGAGTAAATACACATATGGAAATGGTGCACTGACTGTCCTAAAATGGCCTGGATCTTTGTCTCCTTTTAGAGTTATTTGTGGTGGCCTGGCTCTGGCTGGGTGCCAGAGGCTCACTAAAGCTGTGCTATCACTGCCCTCCTTAGCTGGAGAGTTCATGGATCAAGAACAGGGCAGGGAGACCAATTACAACCAATTAGAGGCAAAACAGACTTAACTGGGAGAATTCAGTTTAATTTGTCACCAGATTAGGGTGAGATAATGAGAAATAAAACCCAAATCCTAAACACACCTTTCCATCAACCCTCCCTTCTTCTCTCAGTGGTGCAGGAGAAGGAGGGTTATGGTCAGCTCTTTACATGATGCCTCTACTGCTACTTTCTCCTCAGGAGGAAGACTCCTTACAGTCTTCCCCTGCTCCAGCATGGCATTTCTCCCACTTGAGACAGTCCTCCATGGACTTACCAATGTCCACAGGGACTTCAGGGGAATCTCAGCTCTGGCTAAGATTGGACCATCTCCTGCCCCTCCTTCTGCATTGACCTTGGGGTCTGCAGAGCTGTTCCTCTCACATATTCTTGCTCCACTCTCTAGCTGCATTTAGCATGAGGTGATTTTTCCCTCTTAAATACATTATTCCAGAGGCTCTGCTGTGGTCACTTACGGGCTCAGCCTTGGCCAGTGGCTGGTCTGTCGTGGAACTGTCTGGCACTGGCTCCATGGGACACGGAGGAAGCTTCTGTCACCTTCTCACAGAGCCCCCTCTGTAGCCCCCCACCAAAACCTTGCTGTGCAAACCCAGTACGTGATTCCTATTAGCCAGGAAGAGTCTGTCTTTCTTCCACTCTTGGTACCAAAGGTTTTTTTGCTGTCTCTTTTTAGACACGAAATCGTTTTGAAGGAACAAGGTCAGAGGTAGAGGAGCTCATGAACAAGATCAGAAGAAATCCTCAGGAACATAAAAGAGCAAATCACTTCACGATGGAAGGCTACCTCTATGTACAGGAAAAAAGTAAGGTGTATTTTGTGTGCCACAGTGCTCATTTTGGGCATGCAGACAAGACTTATCTCTACAGTTAACATGAAGATGCAAAGAATTTACGGTGATTAAAGAGTCATCTAAGTATAAAGTTTTTAACAGCATTGTTACTGTGGCTTATAAAAAAAACATGAAAATGTGACAGTTTTTAGTAAAAATGACAAAATGACTGAATTTAGGGAAGTTTCCTTTGACCAAAGAATGGATTTCATCTCATTTTTAACCCCTCACTAATGACCTCCCCTAGAACTGTCAAACATTTGTTGTCAGCCAGCAACAGGAGTTGTCAGATTAGCCTCTGAAAATTTGGCTTGTTGCGTATGATGAAGTTGAGTGTCATTTCCTTGATTCACTGATACACTTCCATTGCCTAATTGTGATGATAGGGTCAAATAAAGTAGGCTATATGTGAGGTGGCTGGTGTTAAGATTCTTGCTGTGAAGGTGTATGTCACGTAAATCATATCCTGTCAACACTTCAAACAATTAGAAATCTTTCTCATGCTAGTAAAAAAGCCAAACAAGATGCAGAGCTCTTGTTGCTCAAGGAATGACAATTTGTTGTAGTTGATTATTTATTTTTAACCACTTTGCATAAATCTTATTATCATATTTTTAAGATGTTTGCCCTTGTAGAGTGAGAAGACCTGTTTTGTAGGAAAAGTAAAGTAATAAAAGTGAGGAGACACAAAGGGTCAGAATCCAAGTTTGAAGACTTAACATTATGATGCAAATCTCAGCAACACTATTTGCAGTAAGCTGGGCTCTAAAGTATATTGTGGATAGGATGTGCACTGATTAATAAGAGAGAGTTCTTAATCAAGGGATTGTTTGGAACTTGCAACAGAGGTATGGCAATCTGTGGTTATTTAACTTCAGCAGGAGTAAATCCAGCTTTTTGTGTTCTGCTAAATAAAGTCTTAAGGGGCTGTTTATTTTATAGAGAAAAATTATTTTGTCTGTAGTAATGAGAGAGATGCATTAATAATTCTTTCCATTTCTCACTAAGCATAAGAGTGAAGTACAACATACATTGGTTTTTAGAATAATAAGCAGTGATTAACATTTGTATGATGTTGTATGATATTCTTAATTTGTACCTTTGCTTTAAATAGTGCATTATTAGGAATTAAGTAGGGCTCTTAAGTATGATTTTAGAAAGTAGAGAATGCAGAAACTGGAAAAAGTACATGCTATTTATTGCTTTTGTGTTATGTAGGGCCTGCTCCCTTTGGTTCCAGTTGGGTGAAGCACTATTGCATGTACAGGAAAGAGACCAAGAAGTTCTCCATGATCCCATTTGAACACAGATCAGGAGGAAAACTTGTATGTGTGTTTATATATTCTACTCTTACACTTGTCCTGTATTAAGATCAAAGAATGTCTCAGATAAGATGTGTCAAGTCCTTTCCCCCTCTAACCCCTTGCCCCTTTTTTCACTTTTCCTTATGCAATTCAGTCTGCCATTGAAGGACATTAACCTAAAGTAGTGGATGGATTAATAAATAAGAATTCTCTAGACTTTTCAGTTTCTTCCTTTTAGAAGACCAGAGGACCTGGCACAGATAAAATGCAGTGTTTCACCATTTAGAATCCTGTTTGTCCATGAGGCCTTTAACTGTCTAAAATATAAATCAGGAAAATATACAAGACCTAGAAATTTCTTTATTAAATTATTGTTAGAATTTTCTTTTGGAATTTTAAATTCTAGAAGTGGGACTAGAAAAGTGGATTTTCATAGTTATATAATTCGTACTGATAACTGAATATAATTTCAGATGTATTTAAAAGCTTCTGAAATATTCAAGACCCGATACTTTGTTTATCTTTAAATGAATTTAATTCCTATTGAAATAGCTGGGAATTGATGACATTAATTACCTTTAAAGATGGCACATTAAATGAATATATTGATAGGGATAAAATGCATTTTGTTGCAAGGAAAAAGAATACCTGACTCTGGAAACTAAGGCTTGAGTCAATATGCATGTAAATGCAGCACCCTGCCCTGTCTTCATATTTGGTCAGAAAATCATGTTGTTGGAATTTTATCAAGTTATTATATCCTATTAGTTTCAGCAGAGGGGAGATGACTTTCATAATTTTGAGGACTCCCTGTATTTATGAATATATTGAATTTGGAAGAATCTTTCAAAAGCTTTGGAAAACCTGATGTACTGAAAATTAATGGTATTTAGTTTCCTTAATCACTTCAGTATTTCTATGAATTTTTTATCCTAATTAACTCTAACTGTAATAAGTCATTTTAGTTAGTATAGTATATAGTACATGTGTCTGAGCATTCAGCATTCTAAAACACCTATGAAGCCATTTCTGCTGTGTTAAAACATCTCCCATTTGGAAACCCCTGCAATTACTTCTTCAGTGACAGCCTTCTATGTTTGGAGATGCTGAATAAGAAAAGAAATAATTATAATGTGCAGGTAATCCTGATTTAATCTGGTACAATTCAGGCAGCATTCACAGATGAGTTTGTGATTCCTGGGTAAAATAAGAACCTAGTTTTGGTCTGAAAAAGGAGAAAGAGTTGATTCTGTGAGACATGTTACAGACAGTAAAGAACACTTGCTTTGTTCTAGTTAGTGTAGCCTTTACTATGGAAATCACTGTGGTTGACATAAAATGGGAAGAGTCTCTTTGTGTGTGAATAGTGTAACCAGTGCAAAATACTTTTGTTAGTATAACTTACTGTGGTACTGAGTCATTCTGTAAGGTACCACCTAAAATGGACTCAATGTTTTTAGATTTATGTCCCGGGAATGGTCATAGTATTTATGTTATTGTGTAGAAAAGTGTAATGTAAACATGGGCAAATTCTTTCACAAGTGTCAGTTTTCAGTACAGCTTTTGCCATTTAATATAAATTTACCTTACTTGCCTTGTACAACTGGCTTACTGGAGCTTATAAAAACTTACAGAAACTGGGTCAAGCTTATAAAAACTTTCTTTTCACAGGGTGATGCGGAGCTCTTTGTCCTTACATATTGTACCAAAAGAAATACAGATACAATAGACAGGCGATTCTGCTTTGACTTAGAAGCTTCAGACAGGTAAGCTTGTGAAGCACACTAGGAAGAGCTCTTTTAAGGTAGTAGTTAAAACTACTGCAAAATTACAGTTTCTTCTGATTCCTTCAATCCTCAGAGTTTCAATGGGAATGGTCACTGGAGGAGCAGGCAAGCTCTGCTGTGGCTCACTGGGTTTTACCTCAGCTGTGTCTAGCAGAAGCAGAGGGGAACTAAACTGAAATACAGACATTGCCTGAACTCACATTAAAGGAAAGCACTGACAAAGTTAAGAGGAGCTATTAAGAATTGTTATCATAGTGAAGAAACATGGCTTAAATTGAAGTACATACAGCTATAGCGTGAGACTGATTGCAGTAATAATTTATTCAGGCATGATCACGTTGAATCACAATCCTGCATTCCAAAATGATGGGTTGCTGAGGATTTATGCTGGATTTTCAGATTGTAATAAAGTTATTGGGATTTTGAGGCTTTTTGTGCTTGGTATAATCATCCACTGCACCTTGAACCTTGTTGCCTCTGTCTTTTTGAAGCACCACTTGCTACTCTATTTCTAAAGAAAAGACTTGCTAATCTTTTCCTCTAAAGGATCTCAAAATTTGCTAAGTATTGTCTTTCAACAGCATTCTAGTCTTCATTTATGAAGGTAAGGGTATCCAGCTTAATAAGGTACTCCAAATAAAAATGGCTGTGGTAATGCTACATTCTTTTGATGCAGAAATGGATCATGTCTAGAATTAAATGCTGGACTGAAATTAGTGGGTTGCTGCCGAGTTTTTACATCCACTCCCTCTGAGCTGCTTTTAATCTATGTGTTTGCTCCTTACTTATACCAATTAACTACATGCCTACCTGTAGTAGGTATTCAAATTTTATAGGCTTTTGGGTTTTTTCACATCAGATTCTTCGTGTTTTTCACTTCAAAAGCAGTAGGGCCAATACTGTCAGGCCCTCCTGTCCTGTGATTGCTAATGGTCTGCAATATGTCTGTGATTATGTGCTCAAACTTTAATCAGAGTCTATGCTGAGCTTGTGTGACCAGTCAGACTGGCCTGAGGCATGTCCATTCCTACAGCAAGCCATGGGTGAAGGGATGTGAAACTCCCACTGCATCAGAAAACTTCTAGCCCACTTGGCAGATGCCAAGATGCTCATTTACAGCTCAGGTGATGTTTGTCATCACTCTACAGCATGGTTTGATCTTGCATTTTTGAGTTGAGGAGGTTGTGGTTTAGCTGTTCTAACACTGTGTCCCAACAGTATGAAAGGGAGTAAAGGTTTGTACTCCAGGCATCAGTTCCTCTTGGGTCAGTGTATTGATGGGTCAGTAGGGATAACAGATTTCAAACTGAGTCTGATAAAAAAGTAGCATGAGAAATGTCAGTCTGTCCGCTCTGTGTGTCATCTTCTTAGTGAGGTGTCTGGAGTTTATACAGAGATGGATAGAGAGCAGGGTTTCCTTGATCCTGCAAAACACTTTTTCATTCTCTTCTCTGGTAAAAGGGGGAAAATCTAGTTCATCTTTCACTCTTGATATAATAGACACAATTTGATCCACTGTGACCTTAATATCAGACATTTTTCTTTTAATAACATATGTGTGTAGTACTGAGATGTTCCCATGGAGATTAGTTCTGTGCTGCAGGCCATTAGCTTGTTTCCTTGGTATCAGTTCAGGGCACATTTATCCCTCAGCTATTCCAAGTTAAAAAATAACACAGAGATTGATAGCTGGGCATGGAGTTTCCTTTGGTACTGTGCTTTGGAAGGAGGCAAGGCTGTAATTTTAGGGAAGACTTTTAAGTAGGAAACATTAGGCCTTGTGTGTGACTTAAGCATAACTTGGAGCTAGCTGAAAATTTGCATATTTTTATTTCAAAAGTAAAGCTGAGATGGTTGTATTTTCTTTAAATTATGATATTTATGGCTCTGAGGGTGCTAAGATTGTGGTTAAATCTCTGGCAAGTGATACTTTTTTCTATTTCTAATACTCCATCATGTTTACTTGAAGGTGACTAGTGGTAAATGTTGAGATATTTAAATCTTAAGGAGAGAGCAGAGTTCCTCTAGGATAGGAAAAAGTTATTTTATTGATAAAGAGCATTATCCTTCTGAAATGCTACCTAGATTTTAATTTTTTTTCAATATAGAACAGTGGGGGAGGGGCGTGTTTCCTTTGACTTTGTTTTGTAGACAAATAAGTGATATTTCATGCAGCATGTTTGATGTATGACTTCTAGGTTGATACTCTGATACCTTGACACTTGTAATTTAGTGAAAAGAACTGAATGATTTGTTTTTCATTTTTTACTGAATTAAGATGGTTTCTTTTGTGAGTTATTTACTTGGAAGATATGATCATTGTTGCTGCTTTAAAGATGAAGATTACATATTGAGTTAACAAATGCCATTTTTTCATCTAACAACAATGCAAGTCCAAGTTTATTTACAATTCACAAAATCCAGTAACTCTAGCAAGTGTTGAAATCAATGGGTGATCAACAATGAGCTATTTCAAATAAATAGTTTGCAGATTACATTCACTTTCCTTTTTCCTCCCTGCTCTCCCTATTTCTTACTGCATGTATCACTTCCATATCTTTTATTTTCAAGATCAGCAGTGTTCAGTTATTAAACAAAAGAAAATGAACTCTTACTTTAAAAACAATGGGGTTTTGCTTGTAGTTGGAAATAGAATTTGACAAGCATTTTTGAGTTGCTGATGAATGCAGTTACTTTATGTTGTTGGTACATTTGTAGGCCTGGAGTTCCTGTGACCATGCAGGCATTTTCTGAGGAAGACAGGAAGCTGTGGATGGAAGCCTTGGATGGAAAAGAAGCTGTAAGTATAATAACTAAAATATTCTTTTATAATGTAATGGGGAATTCTCTCACCCTCTGCTTTCTGATCTTCTTTATACTTTAATAAATTGGGATTATGTAGTGTGCAAAATTATAGAGGATAAAAGTGAAATAAAACTCAGGAGAGATGAGTAACTTGGTGGATAAGCTCAGTGTGGATAACTGCTAATGCTGATAATTTTTCATTGTAATGACAGCACTGATTTTTATAAATGGTTTCCCATCCCAATGGTAGTACTGGTGTTGTAGAAAATGTCTAGTATAAGCATATTCACTTAGTCTTATGCTGACATGCTGCATTCCAGTGGCAAAACTTGCATGAGTGAGGTACATGGTATTATTATTTTACTTCTTAAAACCAGATCAAAAAAGTTCTTGTCAATGGGACCGAGGCTGTACATGAATTTGCTTAATTTCTGTCTTGCATCAGGAAAAGGGTCTGAAATGTTGAATTGAAAAACGCTATTTATTCTTGCAATGATAAATATATTGGTCTTGTGGGCCAGAAATAATGGGGTTATTTAGACAACAACACACTTACATGTCTGGCCCAGTAGCTGTAGGTTTGACTGACCTCGTTGTTATGATAATCTGGTTTCATTTGCAGAGGTTACCGTGACATGTTGGCTGAGCTGGACTTCCCAGTAAGTTTAAAACTTCTGGGAAAGCCAAACTGCGATGTAAGTCCCAGGAATCATCACATTCTTAATAATTTGAATGACCTTGAAGCTGTGGGACTTTACCCTGCAGAGAAACATAGAAACATGGAGCCCATCAATTGCAGTAAATTTCAGTGGCTGCAGCTGACATTGTTCTGAGGGGGTACAGACCTCTGGTCCTGCTGTTAGAGCTGCTGGTGGTGCTATGTTCTGGCTGTCAACAGCTGTATTTGTGCCTACTGACCATTAAGATTGAGAGTATCTTTTTTTTCTGGTTTCATGAAAGTCTTTAAAATAATTTGTGTCTTTTTTACTCTTTTTGTGTTAGCTGCNACTGACCATTAAGATTGAGAGTATCTTTTTTTTCTGGTTTCATGAAAGTCTTTAATTTATGTCTTTTTTACTCTTTTTGTGTTAGCTGCTCATCAACTCGAATAGAGTGAATGCAAAACGAGAGGGAAGTAAGTATTTGAATTAGAATTAAGGCTGATTTTGTTAATAGTTTACAATTGAGAAAGGCAAGGGTAATTTGTTTTTTTGTTTCTTTTTCCCTCTGGATCCAGCTTAATTATTTTACTTTTAAATCTTGAGTTTTGAATATTACTTGTGGATTTTATAATTAATGAGTTTTCACACTAACTCAGTACATGTGTAAGAATTGTAGGACTGGAGGAAGAGTCTGATTGGTTTTGCCAATTTGCTTCATGCCTGAAATTGGTTCAAGGGTGAATTTGTGTGTATATGCATCACACTTTCTTAATCCAGATCGTGGGTACGTTTCTGTTAGAATGTGTAGGTATGGTTTTAAAAGCAGTTGCAGCTGAATGTCAAGATCAGTAAAAAAGCTGAATTTGTGCATTTAAAATATAAACAAAAATATGGAAGTAGAAGAGATGGCTTTCCTTAGACAACATTAGCTTTCTTCTGTTGGCAAAGTATGAGTGAAAACAGGTGTCCTTCTTTCTTATGAGGCAATTTTTGCTTGCTTTTTAAAAACTTGAAATTACTGATTAAACCTGGATCCTAATGTTATTAATAGAAATTTTTCCTCAGATTTGTCTTTTCCTGTGCAAGACCAGGTCCCCAGGAGCAAGAAGGCCAGATGTTTGGGGGAAGGGCAGTTTTGCAACATAAGCTTTTAAATGAAGTTTTGATGTGAAGAAAAAGAGTAAGATAGGAACAACAAAGGAATGCTGGAGCTCAGCTGTTGTCCTGTTCATGCATCTGCTTTCATGTAGTCAGATCATTAACTGCTGTGAAATGATATACATGTGTCCTGTATCTTTAGTGTGGGAATTTCTTTGGCTGAGGGTAGGGCTCAGTAAAAGCCCTGCTGTTGATAATTATGTTTTTTCATCATAAGTACTTCCTTGTCCCATTTGGTGAACTCTCTCAGATGTTGTCGATGTTGCAGTAAGTACTGTTAAATTCCATCTTGCATCTGCCAACATGTGTAACTAATCAGAGATCCCATTCTTCAAAGGATGCTTCTGTGAACAGATTCACTGAAGCCACTATCACCAGAACAAGCCTTTACTTTGGCTATGCAGGAATATGAAAGAGAAAAGCAGAATTTCTCTATAAAAAGTGATGTATTCTACCAATTTCAGATTATTTACAGTTTTACCTCAAAAGTATTAGCTTTATGATTAAGTCCAGCCTTATTTTCAGTGAAAGACATAATTGTAATGGTGCTTTAAAACTGTTAAACTCTTTTTATTTTTTTTGTAGGTGCACAGTTGGATAAGATAGGGTTCACCATCATCAAAAAGTGCATCAGTGCTGTGGAAACACGAGGTAATAATCAACCCAACCTGTTTGTGAAGAGGGTGAAGGAGCTGGTCTGCTCTGTGAAGAAGGTTTGTGTGGTAAAGTCTCCTGTAGATCTCTGGAAAAGAAGACATTTACCGTTGCCATGGAAGACATTTCACTGATTACACTGACCAAGACAGGAGTCTGTCCAGTCCCCTCCTTTTATGCATGGCTTTCTTTCAAGAAATGTGTTTGCCAGAAGTGTTTACAAGTGGGGAGTAGCACCTCTCTTGACAAGGGGAGCCAATTTTTGTGCACAATAGCTAAGAGAAACCTGTGTTTTATAGGCAGTGCCTACACCTTTGCTTTGCTGTTGGAACAGAGTTAATTTATTTCAATGTTTCATTTCTGTTCAGTCTCTTAAGGCAGAAGAACAGGAGCTGAGCAGGCAGGTGATTATCAAAAAGTGTTGAAGTACTTTTCATGGAGTTAGTATCACCAGGGACAAAGATGATGTCAGGATTTATTGTTGCATATACTCATTGTTCTACTTCCAGAACTGGAGATGGAGGAGAGGTCAGTGTGCAGACAGTATTCAAGAGGTATTTGGGATTGATTTTGGAGAGGCTCTGCTGGGGTGTGTGGTGACCAGCCACTCTGAGGCTCACTGCGTTGGGCATGGCATTGTGTGGAGAACCAGCTTGTTTGGTTGTGGTTTTTTAAAAAAAGAGGTGAAGGCATGGAAGAAGCTAAGGTTAAAGTATATTTCTCAGTTTGTTAAAGAGATGTAATTTCTCTGTGTGCATTTTGGTTTTCTCCTAAATTGTTGGCTTTCCTTCCTGCTCCCAAAGGGGACACTTGGAATTTTTCAGGAATTGTATTTTCTTTCTGGAGGTCTGGCATTGCACAGGGAAATAATTACATCTTTCTGTGTATCACAGTCCAGCTTTAATAAGATGAAGAGCAGATTGATGCTTGCTGTCAGTGCAGTATCTTAGTGAAAACCAGTGTCTTTCCATGTATACTTTTACTATGCAATATTATTAGGAACACAAGCAGCGTTTGAGATACTTAGAATTTTGCATTTAAACAGCAAGAAGTATCTGAAGTCCTTTTTCTCTTAGACCTTTTATTATAAGTCCTGTCTGATGCATTTAAGATGTTATTCTAGATTAGGGCATATTCTATCTCGTGCTATTTTTGTTCATTCTGTTATTTTGAATATTTTTCAGGTAAGTTTGCCTGTCTCATCACTTTAAAATTTCAGTTAGTGGCATTTGCAATCTGAATATTTGAGCTGGGAAACATTGCAGATAAAGCTGGTGTCCTACAGATAAGTTGTCTGCACTGCAAAACCCTGTCTCAATATAGTCTGGATCTTCTCTTTACAGATTTAATAAAAATGCTGGCATGTGCTCATGTAATGAAAGGCTAGTTTTGGCCTGTAGTACAGTTACAGGCTACCTTACAATACCTCATGAATTCTCCTTACTATAAGCAGTGTGGAGTATACTATATTTTGGTTTATTATTTATAAATGTGTTCAAATAGTTTTCTTCAAGTAGCGGGTTGGTTATTTTTTCCTTTTTCTGATAGCCTGCAAGAAAAATGAAACAAGAACACAACTGTGGAAAAAATGTGAACACTTCCTTCATGAAATGACTATTTGGAAAAATTGTTTTTGTTGCCTTTTTTTTTCCCTCCGGGCTGTGGGTGGATAGGTTAAACTGAATGGAGGTTTAAGTTCACTCTGTCCCTTATGCCTTGATTTAGGGGCATGTAAGAAGGTGAAAAGTATTTGTGTATGTCTCTTGCTCAAGACAAATGATGAGTTTTCTTGGGTTAGCAGCATGTCTCCCCATAGTGGGATCTGCCCTGAAACAAACTTGGGAAAGAATTAAAGTTCCCCAAGTCTGTGGAGACTTTGCAGCTTTGCTGTCCCTTGTACACAGCCTTTGTAAGACGTGCAGTCAATAGAGTGCTTTGTGGTAATTACTACCAATGAAAAAGACTTGAGTCTATTAATTTTGTTTTGGAGAGTACTCAAGAAAGAAAATAAATCGGTTTTCACTGAATATTTCTTGTCCTGGGATTCCAAGAATATGCTTAGGTGAGGTACTACCTTCCAGGAACTCAACAATCCACTTAGCTCTGTTTCAATCCACTCATTTTGTCCATTACATTTCAAGCAGTTGTTGATGCTTTCTGTTTACTGATTCTGATCTTAACATCAACTGCATTTAAAAGACAAAACAAGTGAACAACTCTAAATCAAACCAAAAAACCTCGGAAGGACCTTCTGCTGATGTCTGCTGAGCTAAACAAATGGAGGGCCAGGAGAGCATTCAGTTGTTGGTCTCAAGAGAGTTAGGACAAATAGTTGTATGTTGGAGAAAATCCCTCTCTCAAGCTGCAGAATTTTCTACCTGGACTTTTTCTTGAAAACAATTTTTACTTGGCTATTTTACTTCAATGATAACACATCAAAAGCAAGTTATATTCAGAGGAGAAAACAGGACAGATGCTTCTTCAGAGACGATGCTTGTGTGCCATGTTTTTATCTCTTTTAATCATAATGGGTGTGAGGTTGGCGTGGGTGGAAAGAGAGGACAGTCTAGTGTGGGTGGAAACTGAGAATAGTCTTGTCATGTCACAGCAGAAGTAGTCTGGTATTCAGAGAGAGAAGAGCATAACAGATATTGAACATAAACTTGTCAATGGCTGGATAATTTTTTTTTTTTTCAGTTATGTTCCCTTTTATAAAGCCAAGAAGGGAATTATTTGCTCTGAATGAATAGAAGCACAAAAATCAGTGTCTTGGTTGAAATGCATGTGAGCTTCTGATTCAGCATTGCCTTACAGGAGATTTGCTGAGCTTTACCTGGTAGGAAATGCTGAGGCATCAGGATATGCATCCTGTCTCTCACAAACTGAACACTCTGCTGGTTGGATGTGCACCTGTGTTTTGTGTTGGAGAGAGCATTTTGGGATTCTCTTTGGAGTATTTCATTTATTATTCTCTACTGAGAATAATAGAAGGGGATAGATGTTTATAGAAACATCCAAGAGCTGCTTGTTCCACTGGTAAAGGCTCTGTGCATGTTTTCGCGTGCGAGTAGTTGGTTGTGGGGTTGTGGGTCCTTCTGAGGGGATGTGATGAGTAAAGTTTGCCAGAGCAGTGTTTGTCTTGAGCTTACAACTACCGGAGCTGCCAATCTGAGCTGCAGAGAGAGATGGCAGCATTGAGCTGCATGTCCAGGCCGGCTGCTCCTCAGGCAGAAAGTACATGCTGAGGAGGGAGTAGAAAACCTTTGCAAGTGACAAAAAACCACTCTGTCATTACCTTGAATTTAGAGTGTCGCTTGTATGACTGTGTCTGTGCCATGGATTTTGTGTGAAAAATTGTATTTACAGCTGTATTGCAACTCTGTGTCAGCCTCATGTGCAACGCCAGTCTCAAAGTGAACTTGCCTACTTGCTTACAATAGCGTAAATTCCCATCTTGCTTTCAATACCTTATATCTCTAAGCATGCTCCACAAACTGTGTACCTGTGCCAAATGCTGGTATCAGGCAGCCAGACATCTTGAGATAGTGCAGATGTGGAGGAAGTGGAGCTGCGGGGCTTTAGCGCTCCGGTTGAGCCGGCAGACCCAGCGCCGGAACCCTTCAGCATTTCAGGCAGTGGTGAGCTCTTCCCTGCAGTGAGTCACCCTGACAGTTGTGTTCTCTAAGTGCCAAGCATTAGCAGTGTTGGATGTGCTGAAGATCTGAAATGTGCAGATGAAATCAGAAATAGGAGTGTTTCAAACCAGGTTTGTATATTTTAAATGAAATATCATTTGAAAGTATTTTTAAAGGTATCTTCTCAAACTGTGTTGAAGTATTAGTGCCTCTTTGCACATCTTGATGTCTGCTAGCAATTAGCTGTGCTTTTTTCAGGTTGATGAATTTGAAACTGATCAATTATCTGATAATCTCTATCACAGACTCATGATTATTGCTGGAGGATTGTTTCAGTTCTGCCATTTTTCAGAGGCTTCTGCATTATCACATCTGTTTTAATGCTGAGGAATAGATTTTGTGGTTTGACCTTCATTATTTCTAAGCCTATAAATGTAGGTTTGGGGTCAGCAGTTGGCTCCCCCCAGTTTTAATGTTAGAAGCACAGGAAATCACAAATCAACTCCAGAGATAAGCAAAAGCTGAGTGTGACAGTATTTCTTCAGCTTTTTAGCATCTTGCATATGATGCAGATGTCTTGTTCTGTGGTACTGAAAGTAGTAGAAGACATTGTATAAAAAAAGTGTGATGCATTTTGGCAGAGCTTGGTGTTAGTTTGGTACCAGGATTTTCCTGGACACCTCTGAGAAGTTTGAAGCAAAACTATTTGCTGCTCTCAGGACAGATTTGTTAGGGTTGTATCATTCTTGTTAGGAGTGTATCAAGGACTATATTGTTGAGGTTTTTTTTAGTGTCTCCAAGTGGTGCATAGCATGCTGTCATACTTGTTCTAGGGATCATTAGAAAATTTATTTGGTTGTGTTGATAACTTCCTATTTTGAGAAGAACAGTGCGCTCCCCACATAACTGGGTTTGTGTTTTTTTTTTCAGTTAGTTCTTTTGTGCACAGCTGAACTGTGAGCATACTCCAGAGTTGTGTGTTTTGATGAGGACAGATAAAATAAAGGAGGTCTGGGTTATTGTGTTCATTTGAGCCAGCTCTGAAGCTGGCACTCAGCTTAGGGCTCAGCACCATTCCAGCAGTGCCTGCATCCTGGGGGAGAAAAAGGGCCACGTTTGCCCAGGTGGAGCAAGCAAGGCAAGGAGCAGCTGCAGCCACAGCCTGGCAGCTCCCTGCTGGGACAGAGGAAGGAGCAGTGCTGGCAGGGAGGAGTTCAGCAGGCTCAAGGATCTGGGATGACCGAGGAGGCTGCAGACTGTGTGAGGAAGGGGAAGGTGTCAGAGAAGAGAGAAAAGATGCAGCAAGGCTAGGCAGGAGGAGGAGGAGGTGGAAAATGCCAAGTTCTCTCTACCATGTTGAGAATTATTGCTGTGTATTATGGCTCTGTCTGACAGTAATTCATTAAAAAGCTAATGATTTTTACATACTTCATCTAATATTTATTTGGCAAGAAACTTTTTCTCATATGACTGGTTTTAATTTTCCTTCTCTGTGTTGGAACAGCTTGGTATTGAAGCTGGGAATTCTCCACAGTTCTTCCTTTGTTGAAGGATATTTTGAATAAGAATACCACATAATCTGTTATTTGAAAAGATTTCCTTGGAGTAGAAGCACAGGTATTTTGTGGCATTTCTACTCTTCCAGGCCAGTGTGATTATGAAGGTAGATTGTGTTTGTTGATGGCTGCTTATTGTGAGGCCTCTCAAACATCTGTGTACTATGGTATTTTACCTCCCACTGCCTGGGCTCTGAAACAATGCAGCAGACAAAGACTACCTTGTTTTACCCTTTTTTTTCCCTGCCCCTTCTCTCCCTCCTGTTTTACTTCAATTTATATTCACAATTTTACTTCACTGAGGATAAAACTGGGTAATGTAATGGAAAGCAGAAACAGGAGAAGGAAAAGGGGTAGAGAAGTGAATGTATGTGAGATGATGGAAGGGCACAGAGGACTGCCAGGGAAGTGGTCCAGTGTCCATATAAAATGGGAGCAGAGGACTGAAAATACTGTGCTGGTTATGGCTCCTCTGTTCATCCCAAGCAAAGTGTTCAGTAGCTTTTGGTGTTGCCTCTGGATGTAGCTCCTAGGTGGACCACAGTGGGTTGGAATGAGGCCTTGTATCTTAAATAGAAAGCATTTATAAACTTGAAAAAGTGCTGATTTTGAGGACTGGGAATAGGCTTAAGTTTTTCTTCATCCGAAGTGTTTTAGTCATCAGATACTGGGGG
>VYXF01013000.1:196378-249901 GCA_013397295.1 Polioptila caerulea | reverse complement strand
TTTTTTTTTTTTTTAAATTGCAAAACATTCCAGTGTGCTGTGTTGTTTTTGATCTGTCGAAAAGTCTTTAACCTGATGGGTCAATCAGACAAACCTTTTGGTTTGGTCTGTCTTGTTCCAAGAGTCTGCCAACTAGCCTGGGAGAAGATGAGAGTTCTGTGGACCAAGCAAACAAGTATTTCTTGTCCAATGCCTAAAACTGATCAAGTGAGGCAGAGACATTCAGCAAAGGCTTTTCCTACTTTGGAAACACCTCTTAAAGGTTTTTGCACAANAAGTGAGGCAGAGACATTCAGCAAAGACTCCTTTTCCTACTTTGGAAGCACCTCTTAAAGGTTTTTGCACAGTGCAGAGGGTCATGCTGCACTTTGTCTGCTCTCATCAACAGTATGCAGCAAAACTATGGAAAGAATTTATCACTTTAAACAAGAAAGAGAAGCATAAAAGATAAATTCTTCTTGGAAGGTCTTTTTTCCCTAAACTGTTTTTATACATCTTTCTGTGTTTGTGAACATCTCTCTGTTTAATTAGAGGTGTGAAAATTTCAATTGCTATAGAAATCTTTTTACATGAGGGTGATTTTTCATCCTTCATTAAAGAAAAGAAATCAGCAGTAAATAGTTTTAAAAGCAAAATATGAAAATGGAATTTATAAACATATTTGGATATTTGGCCTTCATATCACTGAATAATAATAAAAAGGACGTTGCTTCTGTGCTCACATGGGCAAACACACAGTGTTAAAAGTCAATGTCTTGCTGTTCATGTAGCTCATACTGGTTTAGAATTCCCTTTTTTCATGTCCCTTTTCTCTTTCTGGTTATTTTCTAGATTCAAAAACCTGCAATGAAGTTGACCTGGAAAACTCAGTAGATTGGGAAGTGAAGACAATTACTAGTGCTATGAAGCAGTATCTGCGGTAAGGCTGTCTCTTGTTTATTTGGTTTTTTAGACTAGAAATCCTCATTTTAGTTCTCCTCTGCAGTGTGTTAAGCTGCACTCTAGTTAGTTTCGCTACTTTTTGGAATAGGAGCTCATTTTATACAAATACCACGCTCGTTATTTGTTTTGGGGGAAGCAAAATACTCTAGCAACACTAATACTCATGTTCACAGGAGACAAGCCCCCAAATATTTTGGTCTTAGACACAGAAGCATTTCACTGATGGTTCAGAAACATAAAGTGTTACTAAACTTGCTGAGAGTCATTACTGAAAGTTAGCTAAGATTGTTAAAATTTGCTTCCTTTTTGTGTTTGTGTGGTGGAATGTAAAGGGAGAAGGCTGTGAAGTTTTTAATATTCTCCTCTTTTTCTTCTGACCCTTGCTCTGGTGTTCTGTGTGAAATAGTAATAATATTTTGAGTGTTAAAATCTTTAAATAAGAATTTAAAGTATGTTTGCTATTTAAATGGCTTTGCCAATTCCTGATAAAGCTATTTCACTTAATTGCCTTAAAACATAAAATGTTGCACTTTTGTGTACCTCTTGTAGTGCAACACAAACTCTGTACTTTTAATCTGCTATTTTTATTTAATAAAATTTTATTACAACCTCTATCAATGAGTGCTGCAGAAATATCATTAGGATACAACCCTTAGAGGTTAGAAAAGTATAAAAAAAAGGAAAAGTGTAGATGATGAAGTATTTCTCCCATACAGTATTTCCCATCTGAGTGTTCACTCCAGTGTTTCATGAGCATCAGTAAAGTCAATACAATAGATGGGTTTAACTCTGCTGGTGGTGATTGGTGTCAGGACCTTAGTGTCTTTCCAGTAAGGCATTGACTTGTCATTCTTAGCATTTAAAAAGTGCTAATGAAGAATGAATTGCACAGTATTTGTGTACAACCTTGTGCTGAAACTGGAAAGGTATCTTATGATAGAGGCATCACTTCAACTCATGGAAGGTGAATGGATGCATTTAGTCTTTTTTTCCTGATAATACCAAGTTTTCCTTTTGTTCTAGAAATCACTGAATTCAAATTTGTAACAATGGTTGCTTCCAGTATGAGGGTTATGCTACTGTACGTTAAAAAGGCTTTCTGCTTAGAGTAAATGCAGCTAGAAGAAAATACAGTTACATTTATTATGTCATCCTTGTTTTACAGAAGCCTTCCAGAGCCACTGATGACATATGAGTTGCATGGAGAATTCATCGTTCCTGCCAGTAAATACATGACTGTAGTTCAAATAGAAATCTTTTGTTGTTGTGCTGTTGTGACCTCAGGAGCACTCTGCAAATGCAATTTCAGAAAAATGCTTCATCCCAGTAAAAACACAGGAACAAGAAATAATAAATGATTTAAGAATATGTTTTAATCAGTGTTTACTTCTAGTCTGTGTCACATAGAATGTGACTGCCTAGCACAGTTTTTATTTTTATGGAAAAATTTTTGGATAACCATTGTAAACATTTATTCTTACTATCTTAATTGTGTAATGATAAGCACCTCCTTAATCTGTGATTTCTTTTTTTTTTTTTTGCTTTCCATTTGTAAAGAGCAAAAGCTTAGCAAAAGCAAGTACACTAATTTGAGCTCATTTGAGTCCTTAAAGCACAGCTGCCTGACCCTTTCTTTTTTCAGTGCCTTGCTAGCTCTGTGTGTAGGCCAGCTTGAATGTTCCTCATGTATTAGAAGAAAGGAAAGAGCAGGCCAGATTACACTGTGGCAGTTCAAATACAGACTTGGAGAGGACACAACAGCATTTGTAGCTCAGTTGTATGGTATCTGGTGTACACGGAATTTTTTTGGAAGAGGATAGAGGGAAACTGTGTAAGAAAATTTTTGGCAAAGTATCAAACAGATATTTAGCTGATTTTCTTTCCAGCCTGTAGCAGTTCTGGCAAACTGTCGAAAGCAAAATTAAAATAAACTTTGAGACAATTGCTTTATCATCTTCAGATTGCTATAATGGCTTTCCAGGACTGCAGAATGTGTTTTCTTCTGGTCCTTAATTCAAAATGAGAATTAGCTCAGGAAATTTGCTGCCAAAGCACATGCTAGCAGGGAAGTGCTTAAACAAAATTCGACATCCTTAACTACGTGGTGAGTCTTCACGTTTGTATTGGAAAGTGTTAAAATAATTCCTCTCCTTCTGAAGTTTTGCCAGCAGTTTCTCACTTTATTTTTCTTTATTTTATAGTCTCTTTCAGTAAAGGAATTCAGTTGAAGTTACATGTTTGAGGCAGTACAGTGTTCATAAGTAGTAAACAGCTCAGTAAAGGAGTTGATTCTGGGGAGGGAAATTCAATCAACATTGCAGATCTGAGTTACAGTATATTCAAAAATAGGTTGTCAGTGTTGTTTCCTATGTTAGCTATAAAAAACCAACACTGTAAATAGCATGGAGTATCCTTTTCCCTGAAACTGTTGGAGGTGGAGCCAAAAGTAAAGGTTTTTCTTTCAATTTTGTTCTCTTTATACTTATCAGTATAGATTGAAACTATATGAGCTCTGACTGTATCTTCTAATTGAATTGTTTAGCCATTCTTTAATAAGGATTTGTGATTTCACATATACATAAAATACTCTCACTTAAAAGAAGGCCTGTTTTTTCTAGGTGAATTATGAGTAGTTCACCAGAAGTTAAACATTTTGCTTTTTGGTAGCCTTTTTTCTTGTAGTCTGTGCAGGAATGTTCACTGCAAAATAAAATACAGCCCTAAAATCTACAGCAATATGCAAAAAAAAAAAAAAAATCTGAAGCAATAGGCACCAAAGAAATATGGTGGTATTTTATAGGAAACACACTTAGCAATCAAAGTTGCCTTCGAGCAAAAAAATGGGACCTGATCAGTGGCCTTCATGTCAGAACTTCTTATATTCAAAATAAATTCTAAAACTTCCTCATTCTGTTCTTTCTAGTAGGTATTATTATAGGCAATAGGAGTACTTCAATTCTTCTTCTTATAGCCACTACAGAGTTGTAATTTTGTGATTTAATGCAAGTTGGAGAAGTAGGAAGATGGTTTATTTTAATCTTTTACAGGTTCTTGTTTTCATCTGTGTACAGTGAAACCTGTAGGGGCCCAAATTATTAAATTTAACATGTAACAAACAAAAATACAGTTCTTTGCTTCTCTTTACTTTCTTTCTGTACTGTACTAGAGATGCCACTGCTATTCAGAACCTTTGTCATAGTATACTTAGTAGGTTTTTTTGCAAGTTTATTCTTCCGTGTCTTCAGAGGTCATTAGGTTTTCTGAGCATTTGGATCTGCATGCAGTTTCCAGTGCAAGGTAGCATAAATGCAGCATCATTAGGTGCACAGTACCAACAAAACTGAATTCTAATCATGAGGACAATCAGTTAATGATGTTAGAGTGGGAAGCAGTACAGTTCCTCCCTGTGGTGCCCTGTAACATCGCTGCTCACCTTGCAGTGTACTTGTAGGCGGATGAGTCCAATGCAGCAGAACAATAACTGCATTTATTAATCTTTAAAAATAGATGAAAAAAGGCATGCTTTTGCAGGTGGATTGAAAGATAAGTTCTCAAAATAAGTAAATAAGTTGATAATTCTAGAAAAAGATAACTTGTGAAAACAAGCACATATGTTCCGTGTTGCTATGTTTGGAGATACATAAGTGGTGAAGTGCAGTGTGTGCCGTATGTTTCCATGCAGGGGTGGGAGAAGGTTTGTGTTTCTGTAGATCTTGTTTTATTTTAATTTTTTTTTTTTTGAGATATTTATTTCTGTGTCCCATAGAAAGTGGGAGTCCTGAATCTCGAGTCAATGCTGTTCACTTCTTGGTCCACAAACTCCCAGAAAAGAACAAAGAGATGCTGGAAATTTTGGTGAAACATTTAGCAAAGTGAGTGCTATCACCTGCTTTCCTACCTTGTCACAATCCTTGTCTTTACCTTTCTTTAACTACAAAGGGCTTTAGTGACATGTGGCTGGAGCTGAAGCCCATTTTGGTGCTGTCATCCTCAACCCCAAGAACCAAACGTGCAAAAGCAGACGAGACGTTTGACTCACGCTGTGCATATTTTGGCGGGAAAGGCAGAAATCTAAGACGTTAATGAAGCCATAGAAGTATTTACTTTAGCAGTCCTGCCAGCAGCTGAGGGTTTGATGGAAGTGAGAAAGGGAACATTATACTTTCTTTTCACAAATTCTGGCAGAGGGAATAGTGGAGATCTGTTAGCAAATTTAAGTTGGTTTCACACTTGCCCTGGTCCAAGGCTAAGTGCTTTTTATATATTTAAGTTTGCTAAGAGACTGGTTTTGTTTTTAAGTTGCCAGTGGAAGAATGGCTTTTCAGTTTTCCGGAATTTAGTAAGACTTTATTTGAAGAAACTTTGCACAAAACAGACTTCTAAAACATAGATTAAGAAAATGCAATGTTTTCATTTGTTCATTTGCAGTTCCCAACAGTAATGGAAATTTTTCATAACCCATTTCCTGTTTTTTCCTTCAATTCTTCTCAAAAAGTGTCTCGAAGCATGCCAAGAGGAATCTAATGACTGTGGCAAACCTAGGGGTAGTATTTGGACCAACTTTAATGAGGCCACAGGAAGAAACTGTAGCAGCCATCATGGACCTGAAGTTTCAGAATATTGTTGTTGAAATCCTGATAGAAAATCATGAGAAGGTAAGTTTTGCTACCCTTTCACCTTTCTGAGCATTGTCTGAAACAAACTGCTAGCCTTAATGGGGTTAAGCATGGCATTAGGCATGACATTAAACTAATAGTTTAATTCTCAAGAATTTTCTGTATACATTGTATGCTTTTAGTTATTTGCCCTTGATAATCATTCCTGTTCATAGGTAAACTGACATTTTGGAATGCATATTTCCTGGCGGTGGTATTGCTTCTGTGTGTATAGTACACCAGTAGATTTGCATTATGATATTTGCATTTGCTTTTTTTCTGAGCAAAAGTGGTACAAAACTGGAAAAGAGAAAGCCGTGGCTCAGTTTCTAGCTCTTCCATCAAGTACTTTAACCAGGGTCGGAATTAATTGTTTTATGTCTTTATTTTATCTCAGAGTTTCCAGAGTAAAAAAGAAGATCTTACTGTACTCTAAATTTTCTGTGTAAAAAGCATTATGAGAGAGCCAGGTATTAACACTTCCTTTGTTTTCAGCTGAATGTGTGTTATTTTAAGCCTTTGTATTTGAGGTAGTACTGAAAATAGAAGTTGTTGTTGCTGCTGTTACTAAAGTTGACAGTTACTCACAGGTACAAGTTACTGTCCAGGATATCATTGCATGTAATCTGGGATCTGAAATTAAAAATAAAAATAGTAAAAAAGTCCTTACTTGTCTCCTTATTTGGGTACTCCTTTGGGTACTCCCTTTTGTTTCTAAACTGATTTCTGTAACTGGATGTTTAAGGTACTTTGTACTGAGAGATGGACAGCACCTCCCTAACTCTTACTGTCAGAAAAAAAAGTGCTTTGGAAAAATCCCAAAATGTGCTTTTTCCTCTCTCCTTTCTTAAGCACTCGGAGCATTGAAATTGTTATTTCCTTTAAAGGTTAGCAGTGTTGAAATTGGCTATTTAAGTCAAATGTTATCTTCTCTAAATAATATATGTCTCAGGTTTTCCTGACAATGTGATTACACTCCCTCCCTGATTGATACAGGCTGGGCAAAGCTGCTGTTGGCATAGCTGTGTCCACACGGTGGGTTTTGTTGGCTTTAGTTGACTTAGGGTGTAATGCCGTCCTCACACGCACACTGGGCAGATAAGGATTGTTCTGCTGGAAAAACACTGGGCTGCACATGTGGCTCAAGTTCTAAGCAATAAATATTCCAAGTGCTGTAAGCCATGGTATTAATTTTGGATCTTAGAAATGAAAGTAAACCTTACAGTTGAGCTCATGATTTGAAAGCTGAGGTGACCACACAAATTAAAGAAAGTTGAGAGAGACCAAACAGAGCCAGGTTGTTTTAATAACATGTGGAGGTTGAGTTGTGTTTATTCAAATCACCACAGATTAGCACCATCCTTTTCTTATGCCAGCTCAGCCACATGTCTCTAAAAACTGGACATCATTTTTACATTTGAAACATTGGTGGCCTTTCTTGCTCCTGTGAAAATGCGGAGAAGTGAGGAATGGAAAGTACATCAATATAATACTGCATCATTTTCCGTAATTCCTTGGGTTTATGCCTTCTTTAGAACTAGAAGGCTATAATTTTTTAAGGGATTTCTGTCATTTCACTGCCTTTTCTAACAGTGAACTTGCCATCAGTGGTCTGCCTGTAGCAACCTCTCCCACGCTAGAGCTGCTTCCAAAATGGAAGGCAGCCCCAAGTGTGACCTCTGTGCATTTCTAACAAAGGCAATGGAGAGGTGTGTTGAGGCATTACAAAAATTCCATAGTCAAAAATGCTGCTTTTACAAGTGACCTTTCTTTGTTTAGGGCAGACCAATGACCTACTTTTAAAGGCAAGAAAGGTCATTGCCACTCTGATGTTCATTTTATATTGTTATTTTAAATTTCTATGCGTTTCAGACTTTGTGAGAGTCTTGCATTAGATATTTTTATTTATGGCCCTAGTGAAGTCCTAGGAAAAGTCACTAGCTGTGGATAAAAATATTTTAAAATATTTCATTCAGCCACTACTCTGACTCTTTTTAGCAGCTTCTGCTGGTAGGAGCAACGTTTGGAATTACAGGAGAGTGATGGAGTCAAGATGGAGGTGCACTGACCCTTCATGCTCGATGCATATTTAATTTCCAGCTCTGGTACTCTGCAGAGAGGCATTTCCTTTCCCCTGTAGCAAAGGAAATGGCCAACAAACTTTTCCAATGGTAGAAGCAGTAGCCATCAGCGTTTCTGGTATAAATTTGATAACTTGGTAGGCAAAATGGTAAAAAATGGTTAGGATTCCTCAAATATTTTAAAATCCCATCAGTGCCAGTTATGTCTTTTGTGCATAGCTTTATGGAACGAGAATCACTCTTCATTTTTCGGAGGAGACATTATTGGGTTACATTATTGCTGGGTTCTAATCAGAGAATTTCTGTGCAATTAATATGTGGAGACCTGAATACAATTACTTGCCCTAAGATGAGAGTATCATGCTTAGTGAATAAGCTGGTTTTGTTTGTTTTTTGGTTTTTTTAAAGCTTTGTTGATACGTAGATTTATTTCCTGCTGGCTAGAAACCAGTCAGTACCACTCCCACCTTGTTTGTGGGCTGCATCTGTACATCCAGTCCGTGTCTGTGAACCAATTACAGTGTGTAGAGGAGGGGATGTTTTACAAAATGCTGAGATTGGAATGCTGAAACTTGATGTGTTGCTTAAATGGCATTAGAATTGCACCGTGATTAAGAGTAGGAAGGGATAGAAGAGCATCAGAGATGGAATTGTTTAGTTTTTGTCAGTTCCAGACAAGTCTCTGCCAGGCAGAGTATTTCACAGTGCCCACTCAGAAGGTGAGCTGCACGAGCAGATCTCTGCTTTGAAATAAAAAGACAAAAATTAGACCCAAGCTGAGATATTTTACTCAGGACCCTCAGAACAAGTGGAAGCAGGGACAATCCAGATGATAACTAGACCCATAAAATGTCTTGCTTTGCTTTTGTCCTATGGTTATAGGGGAAGGACAGCCAGATTTTGTGTCCTGTATCTTTCCCTTCGCTAAAGAAGCATCAAGAAATTCATGTTTGTGTCTCATCATTATGTTTATTTTGCTTTGAGGTAACAAGCTCAGGAGCTGACTGCAGCTGTGCTTGTGCAGTGCCTGGAACAATCTTGGCCTTTAGGTAATCTTCTAATGAAAAGTCTTAGTCAGCTTGGCCCTGAAAATAAAAAGGTTTTGATTTCTCTTCTCTGCCTCCTCCAAGTGAGTTTCAAGGGTTTCACTTAATTTTTCTTCCCATGGGCTTAACAGATTGGAAATCTTGGACATTTCAGCTCTTCTGGTCTTTTCTCTCACTTGTGGTGAGGAAGAAGGGTGGTCCATGCCACGGCAGCTTGAAGAACATGCACATGTTTATCTTGCTGTTTGTTATAATGTTTTGGCATCTTGTTGGAGTGAATGCCACTATTCAAAGGGCTTATTTATTTGCCATTTAGAGATGCCTCAGTAATGTGAGCCATTTTGGTTTCTCAATTTCCCTGAACATTATTTTAAGAAGGAAAAAAAAAGGCACCAGGATAAAAAAAGTCTAAGAAATGAAAGAAGATGAGGGAGGAGGTTGGAATAAAAATCTCAGTGGGACTGGA
The DNA here is from genome assembly GCA_013397295.1 of Polioptila caerulea. Lineage (NCBI taxonomy): Eukaryota > Metazoa > Chordata > Aves > Passeriformes > Certhiidae > Polioptila > Polioptila caerulea. The sequence goes on along the minus strand of VYXF01013000.1, from coordinate 240,711 downwards.
ATATTTAAACCAGTGTATGGGGGAGGAAAGAATAGTGAGTACAAATAGCAAGATTATAAAAACAGAAAGAAGATGAAAATAACAGCAAAAGAAAATTAGAAGGAAAAAACTGAGGGGCTAGACAGAAGTTCCTTCTGGAGACTGGAAGGCCAGAATCTGAGTAAAGGGAATAGGCTTCATAAAAGGTACCTTTTTCTCAAATTCAAGCAACTCATTATAAAAATTAATAAATTTTTATTAAATTTTCAAAATTGTCTCAAAGAGACTCACACTGAAAAGCTCAGTAGCTCCTATATATATAGGGAACCTATATATAGGGAAGATCTATGTATATATATATGTATATATACACGCCTTTTCTCTATCAGTCTTTCTATAAAGGGGAAAGATTTTACATATTTTAGACAAAATGTCTTTGGCTTAGCTTTGATTTGCTCAAAACGATTTTAAAGATAATTTTTTTTTAATGAAATACTTTTTTTTTTGAATTGGAGCACTTTCATGATTCCTTTTCTAAACTAAAAAGAAAAGAGAAGAATTTAATACTACTGAGCTCTTAAGCCAACATCAACCTTGTGTAGTAATCCTTGAAAAATCTTGTCTTAAAACGTATTACAGTGCATAATACATGGAATATTCGTGAGACAGAAGGAATGGAAGCAAGTGAAGTCAGTTGTTTGTTTTAGAGCATGAAGCATCACAGTCTCCCCTTGGCAATCCAGCAGTTCTGTTGCAGGTAAATGATTTTGCATGGAATGCCACGCCACCACGTAAACTTAAAGACTGTTCTTTGGCAACAGAGCAGATCTTTTGAAGGCCCATGGAAGAGATACAGGAGAACTAAAGAGGGCTTGTTTCAGCTTTCCTGTTGCTTTGCCTTTGGCTGCCAAGGAGGACTAAGAAGCAATGCAGTGCAATTATGGTGGTTTGCTGTGGTGTACAATTTGAAACCTCCACGAGCTGAATGTTTCTCAACAAATGTTGGACTGGGAGGGGGGGAAAAAAATGACATTAAAATATCTGCATTAGCGCAGACTTTGTGGTAAAAACACATGAAGGCATTCAGGAGGGTGTTCAGCACGTGCTTAACTTGAAGCATGTAACTAATCAGAAGTGTCATTGAACCTGATCCTGAGCTTAATTCTAATTACATGCCTTACCCATTGGCTGAGTTTCAAGCAGAAAGGGCAACAGACACAACAAAGTAATTCTGGTCGGAGTCAGAGCAGCTCTTCTGTTCCACTGTAGCATGAGCAAACTCTTCAAATCCTTTCTCTGCCCTGTGGATAGCATCAAGTCCTTCCATGAGAGACACACGTGTGTGGTGGTAAATTGAATGCAATTTTTTTTGTTTGTTTGTTTAAAAGACTCCAGTTTTCTAAATGTGGTCTATGCAGAGTAAGAAGACTAAATTTGAAATCTCTACTCATGTTTGTGACTGCAGTTGATGGCATTATCTGGATCAATACCTGGATTGGTGTTCTGCTAGACTGGTCCAAAAGAAACAAAACCAGCACTGTGAGAAATCTTTATAGTAATAAAGAAAATCAAAACAAAAGTCGTGGTCTCAGGGGTGGAAGAGACCTGCTGAGATGCTGTTCTACAAATACATGGCACATAGAAATAGAACAGACATTTCTGACTTCTTCATTTGCCTACCTTATTTACAGTTAATTTGGGGAAACTTCCTTCTGCTTCATACAAAATTTCAAAGTGGTAGAGATCTCATCTTCTCCTGTTCTCCTGCCCACAAGCAATGTTCCTAAGTAAGTAAAGAGAAAGGATGATAAAGGAGTGGAATTCAGCTGACTGATATTTGCTTCAGTCTTGATGGTCAGGATGCTGTGCTTGCGTGTATGGAGGAGGAGGCAAGGGAGAAGTCTTTATGGAGACTGCTAAAATGGATGTTCTTAAATAAAATCTTGTAAGTAAAAGAAAATATTCTGTAAAATATTGCAAGGGGCGTGAAGAGGGGAAAAATTATTGCACTTCTTAAAAGTTTAAAAAGTGAATTCTTATGCAGAAACTGTGACATAATGTTTTTTGCTTGTACTCTTTAGAATTCTTGTAAGCTTTTGCCTTACCAGAAGGGCTAGTGTATTTCAAACCATTAAACAGATTTTTGTGCTAAAAATACGTGGCAGTCATCTGATAATACTTTTATTTCCAATATTTTTGAGTGCGTGCTACTTGCACTAATAATAAATAATAATAAATAATAAAATAAATAATAAATTTTAATAATAATAAAAAATTCAATATTTAATTTAGACATTTAATTTAGAACTGTGTGTTCTTTGCCTCCAAAGAGCCTGTAGTCATAACGCAAGGGGAAAAAAAAGAATTTTAACAAAAACAGTGAACAGACAATTCTTGAAAAAGCAATGATGGTATAAATCCTTGTAATGGCAGTAAGGATGTCTGTGACAAAGGAAATGCTGGTGAGGCTGCGTGGTGGGCTGTGGTTGGAACCATAATTGTCATTTGCAATGATCTTGAAGACCTTGTCATTTCATTCTGATGCTTTGCTCGATGACAGTATGGTAGGGGGTCAAATGTGAGTTTTTACACTCAATTATATTATCTGGTCATAAAATCTGTAGTAAAATAGATGTGTATATATATGATGTTTTTGTGTATATATGCACAGGTGTTATTATTTATATATACTTATGACGAATGAAAGGGAGATCAATGTTACCTGTGCTGTGTTTGGCCGTAGCTGTTGCTTTTGCTGGGTCTTGACTTAGGCTTCCAAGTACCATCTTTCATTTTCTTAGGACTTCTCGCATTCTTTGTAAGAGAAAATACATGCAAACATTCTCCTTCTGCATTATTTTCCTTTGAAGAGTGTGTCATGTTGTAGAAATCAAGATAATGAGATTGACCATTCAGTATTTTAATTTTAAGGTTTTTCTCTGCTATTTAAAGTAGCTCCTGTAACTAAACAAGATACACATAGCTGTTATGTGTGACAGGGAAAGATAACCTTTTTAGAATACCCTCCTTGGTGTGAGTTGGAGTAGGTGAGCACAGAAGAGAAGGTGAAGCTGCTGTTCCTGCTGGTGCAGTGGACACACGTGGAGGCATTCCCAGCCCGGTGCGTGGTTAACTCCCTCATTTCCCTCGCTGGCTAGAATGGATTGTTTGATGGCAGTGAGTGGGCTGCCTTCAGGAGCCTTCTTCTCATGAATTGTTAAAAGGTGGAGCACTATGTGATAGGATGGGAGCTGCTGTCTTTGTGTCAGGAGTGCTACTTTTAGAAAGGCTGACTCAACAAACTCATAATTCGCGAGCGATCAAAGGACACGCGTTTTTAACCTTGATCTGGTTTTTTTTCTTTTTTTTTTTTTAACTCCTTCTTCACAGCTGTCCTCCAGACTGTAATGTTGTGTTGTGCAAGCTTTTTAGTTTCTTCAGGACATCTCAGTTCTACACAGTTCAAGACAGTCAGGGCAAATGAGTGGCTCTTAGAGGCTACTGATATATCAGGTCTGTCTGAAACGTCCCTGGGTTCTTTGTCACTCTTGCAGTTTGCAGTTTGTCCAGATCTATAGCTGTTCTTGTATCAGAAGAGCAGATAATCTAGTCAGAAGGAGATTGAGACTCACAGTGTCCACAAATCCCTATAAACATGTTTCATTTAGTTAGGGGTGGTCCGGCTGCCAGGCAGATGGGCTCAGCAAATGTATCTTTGCAATGAAGAAAAGGCTGTCTTGGATGGATTCAATTGTAATTTATTTATTTAGAGAGCTTTGTGGTTTGGCTCACAGACAAGGATGTTTCCTGTTTCTGGTTTTGACTTATACCTGGTTACTTTCCAGGCTGCATCCAGTGTTGCACGGTAATTCAAGAGCGTGTGCCAGGCAGCATCAAGAGCGTTATTGATGCTTTCTGGTTGGTGGCCCTCTAGAGACTGAGCCACAAGTGATTTTCAGTTCTGGATCTGATTCTACCCCCACCCTCCAATATAATGACTGTCAATAATATATAAAGGTATTTTGTGGTTTGTAGTGGAATTCAAGCCTCAAAATCCAAAGCCTCTGCGAATCTGCATCTCGTGCAATGTCGTGGAAAGCAGTGCACAGCAAATCATATTTTACAGTATATAAATGCTGAAGTGCAAAAGTCAGGATAACTTATTTGAGGCAGGCACATGTATATTGGAGTGGACACAACTGTAACCTTTGGGAGGTAGATTATTTAAGAATCCTGATAAAGCTGTTGGTAATTTTTCTTGGAGAATTTTGTAAACGTTTTAAAAATATTGAATACGAATTTTAGAAATAATCAACTTTAAGCACGTTTTGCACACTGAACACGTTCTCTTTAAACATCAAGAATCCCTAGTGCACGTAGTTTTTATTGCATCGTGTTTGTGAACAAGAAAAAGAAACATTGTCTAAAATATTTTGACTAAACCCAGGAATGAAACATGTTGATCTAACATTGTCCATAGTAAAGTAAAAATGTGAACCAGTAAGAAACTAAAATAACAAAGGATCTTTTTTAAAAGATTTCAGTACTCTGGAAGTTTTATAAAATTGTTAGAATTGGGGCAGAAATCAGTTTTGAAATAAAATTTTTGTCCTAGCTCTCTAGAAGTTGATATTTTGTGGCTTCTATTATGATTAAACTTTCAATAACTCCAATTAGCTTCTGTAATCCCTTCAAATAGGGAATAAAGACCCTAGGACTTTGCATGTTATTGAATGTGGTTTTTACTGTTAAAAAATGGATTACAATTAGTGTACAATTAGTGGTTAGTGGTTATAATTAGAGGCTGAACTACTGTTGTAGTGTTTTAGGATGTTTATTTTCACCTTGCAATTTCTGAAATGCTTGTATCTATAGTAAAATTGTAATTTGACATGAAAGACATCATTGCTTTGGTTTCAGAAAATGGCAAAAAGCAATGTATGACCACTGTCTTCGTTACTCTAAGAGGAAAAAAAAATTAAAAATTTATTTGAGTAAGAGCACACTGTGAACCACAAAGACAGTTGGCCTTTTTTTAGTATTTTTGTCTCTAATATAAATATATGATTTTTGTTTTTGTGCAGATTGCTGGGTTTAACTTAACCTGAATTGGGCTTGCATTACATTGAAAAGATGTTGTCAAAGAAAGACCATGGTGATAAGCTCCTCTTGCACTATCCCATTAACTGCTAATCTCTAAAATATTCTTTGATCAGCATATATTGTAGCCAGTTGTCATGGAAATGCAAGGAGTACCATAGGGATAAAATGTGTAAGAGGAGAGTAGTACATGTGCCATAGCTGGATGGTGTTTTATATTATTCAGTGAGCATTTACTGGAAGTGTCTGTGTTTGTATCTTTTATTTAATGATGGCAAATCAAGTTGGTATTGAAGAGAAATTGCCCAAATAGAAACTTCTGTTGTTCTTGTCTTGAGAACAACGTGGATGTAGTAGGGGAGCCTGTCCCACTAGTGGGATTCCAAAGAATTTGGAATGACCTTGCATGTTGTAGCTTCCTTTGCATTACACAGTGACTTCTGGTGCTCTGGTTTGTGTTTGTGTATTCCAAGGAGATAGATGCATGCTCTGGGTGGTTGGTGTTAGGTGAGGGATAGGGGCTTTGTCTTGCAACAAAATCATGGCACAGCTTAAAGCTGATGTTTTAGAAGTTTATCCTCATTAGCTCTATTACTAAGCTTCCAGTTTTTTCTCCCGTCTTTTTCTTCCCACTCTGTCCTTGCTTCCCACTGATTTTTAGAGGAAATTTTAATTACCCCAGTGAAACAAAGCAGACAGAGATGACCTGATGTCTGGGTCTTTTCCTAAAGTGATTCCTGGCAAACATACTGAAATTCATTAATTAGTTCTGCTTGAGACCAGAACAAACAGATCAGTATTCTCTTGTAGCAGCAGAATCTAATCTACATTTCCATGTACAGCTATACATCTAGTCATAAACTTGTGGAATAGGCCAAGTTATATCCTCCCAGCCGTGGGTTTTTTGAATATATAAAATCAGCTCTCGTAAGAGCTCAGGATCTAGAGTCCAACACTGTTGTTGCAGATTAAGGGGAATCTGGCAAAATTCCTTGGGCTGCTGCCATGTGGATCTGCTGGTAGAATACAGTATGATAATATGTTGAATTTGGCTCATTACTCTGAAGAAATGCTGCCATAGACTTTGTGGGACACAGATTTAGGAATTGGAATGGTTATATGTAGGGATGATCTTGGGCTCACTGCTCTAGACAGAGCTGTTATTACTGCTGCATGCCCAAGGTGGTTTGTGGTTTGTTTAGCCTTGTAAAGCATCCATTTTATACTCCTACATAGAGAGAAATAGGTCAGACTTACCAGAGTTTTAAATTGCTCCACCAGAGTTTCATCTCCTTTGTTGCAACTTTTACACTGCAGGTTTGGAGGTTCATCCTCCGGTTTATTCAGCATGCACTTTGAAATTCTGCTTTCATGTAAGAACAGACCTGAAGAACCATTTACAAGAGTGGACTAACTGGGGCTGACTGACAGAGAGATTTGTTGCTGGATTAAAATTTTGGGTGCTACATTTATTAGTCTTCTCCTAAGTGTAAATTGTTACACTTAGCTTCAGAGTTTACTCTCAGGTCGGTCCATAGCAGGATGCCAGTGCTTTTGAGAACTAAATGGTAGAGAACTGATAGTCTATAAATCTCATGCAGTTTGACCACAGTCTCAAAAACAGTGTTAACACTGGATGTGACTGTGAAATCTTTAAACTTTGAGGTTGGCTTAGTATATTTTTATCACTTCTAGAACAACATAATTCAACGCGCGTACTTCACTCTTGTCCTTATTACAGAAATTAGTCTAAGCTGTGGTGATTTCTGCAGTCCACATGAGTGATAGTGTAGATCTGACCTTAAGGGAGCATAGTTTTTTGAGTAGCAAAACAATCCTCTCTTAAAGAGCACATTTCAATCTCTTCTTCCTCAGGAAAGTTTCCCTCCAATTGAATACGTGTTGCCTTGCCATACATCTGATAGCAACTGCCTGTAGTGTAGGAGGGTATCCTGAACTTGCTCCCCTGTGGTCCTGTGCTTTTGGGCAAGTCAGCCAGCACACAGCGATGCTGGGGCCATTTCAGGTGCTCAGACTGTGTGTGTGTGTGTCTGTGTGTGTGTGTGTGTGTGTCTGTCTTTGTGTGTCTGTGTGTGTCTCTGTGTCTCTGTGTGTCTCTGTGTCTGTGTGTATGATGTTGAATTCAGTCCTCTGTGTGCATGCATTGGGCTTCTGACAACAGGTCGCTCACATCTTTTATTAGCCATTAAACATTTATACTTCAGTGATGTTTAAATAGTTAATAAGGTTAGAAGCAAATTTGAATAAAACCGAAACCAACATTTCTCCTCGCAGCTTAAATAAAGCAGGTCTCCATCCCCTCATTCTCAGGAAGACCCAACAGTGCTTCTGTCAGTGCAGCAGACAAATATCCAAGCCATGATGAAATGCATTTGTCTATTTAAGTGAAAATAGAGCAAGAAAGATAAGCTGAATGCTGTGTGTGCACTTCTGAAGGGGGAGGTTGATGTCCTGCTTGCTTTTCAGATGCTGTCCTTTGCAAAACTGTAGTATGAGCTGAGGCTTTGGCCTGCAACAAAGGGATTGCTGCTGCTGAAAAATGTCTGGTTTGGCCTGGGCTGGATTTTATTTTCCTACTAAAAAGACTGAAAAAGATACCAAAATAGGGTTGAACACAACTATGAACTGCTTGAAAGAGCAAAAATTCTTTGTCTTTTGCCTTTGTGACTCTCAATTCCTCATGCTAATAGTTCTGGAAGAGTATGTTGCAATATTTCTGATAGACAAATAAAAAACACTGCAGAACTTCACTGCAAGTGAATCTGTGCAAGTCACCTAGAAGCATACAAGAAAGCTCATCTCTTATGAAGTACTCCTGGGAAATACTTGTTCTTCTCACCATCACTAATTTCAGCAGAGATCTGTGGATAAGGCTCTAGAAATAAACACAGCTGTGGAATGTGACATAGTAAACAACATACTGGAGCCTCTTGGCAGAGTGTTGTTTGCCAGAGAGCCCAAATGCAATGCTTAGTCCATGGAAAAGATGGCATTTCAAGTTTTGATACCTTTGAGTTTTTCCGAAGCAAATATTTATCCCTAAACCTGCTCAATCTAGCCTTGTATTTTCACATAAGGGGGCAGTGTGGTACTGTTAGCCGAGTGCCACGGAGGTGCACATCAGATTTCACTATTATAGATTGCATCATGTTTTAAGAAATGGCTTTAGAACTCTGAGCACAACTAGAGCTTTGTCACTGCCTGAGAGTGCTGCTGTGTCTGTACTGGGGAGAGCCAGGTTGGACAGCTTCCTCTCTTCTTTGTAAGCATTTTGTTTTTAGAGAGTTGCTGTTTTGGCGCTCTCTCGTAGTCCCTTATTCATAGGCATGTGAAGGAGGGGGAGACAGTTTTCCTAACTCTGGGATGGGGAACTTCAAATTACAGCATTTTCACCTCCCTCGTGGCAACATTTGCTTACTGGGAAGGAAGGTAGTGTTTCCACTGGGGCTTTCCTGTGCACACCATACATGGGCTTCTGGCCCACTGCTGCCCAGTTTGGGGATTGTGATCATTTCTCCACAGTTTTTGTGGAATATGTTCTCTCTTAATTATTTTGTACCAGCACAGTCTTTTACCTGCCAGTGTGAAAGCGATGATTAAGTGTCTGTAAGTCAATGCATGTATGGGATCTTGGGTCATCTTCTTCCTACATGTTTATATTCAGAGTTAGCAGGCCAGGATATGATGGCATTTATGGTTTAGCGTAGTACTTTTAACACAGTGTTTTGAGTGCCTTACTACAGGATTCTTATGGAATTATTTCACACCTGTCTGGCTTTTAGTGTCATACTGCACCTGACACGTGCTGTTATTATCCAAAAATGTGTTATCTGTGTTGTCCCTTTATAGTTTCTGCATGAATTTCTACATCATAAAAAGCTTCCCCTTCAAACATTGTTTACAGCTCTGCTCTTTGCCATGTATCTTTGCAGTAAATATTATGAAGTTGCAATGTACAAGAACATCATACACTGTTTAATTATATCTTGTTAGGTCACTGTGTTGCATTGCTGTGAGGTCCTGTGCAGACACAGGAGTTTTCTTACACAGCTCCTGTTTGTGTTTATCTGCTGCTTTGTCTTTGCTGAATTACATATGGAGCCAATTTGTTCATGTCATGATCACTCGTAGAAAGCTGCTGGTAAATTGCATGCCAGCACACTGATAATTTCTAATGGTAAATCAGCACTGTGAGACTGTCCCCTTCGTGTGACATTTAAAGTGCTATCAGGTACAGTGAATCTATGTTGTTGGTTAATTCCCAGAGAAATGACATGGTATATTCCGTGTGGAGTGGTGATATGCTGGTGGTCATGACTCAGAAGATAAAACAATGACAGGAAATGGAATCCTTTTTATATGCATCTTTGTGAATGTCAGTATTTAATATAAAATTGTTTAAGTATGCAATAGTTAACAGAATAAATTCTCACGTGGTTTGTTACTATGGTATTTCTCACTAAAAACCCCTGCCCACAAAGTTTTCCTCTTGCTCTCTTCAAGAGTGTGGTGCTTCTTTAATTAAAGTGGTTGCTATGATTATATCACAAGCTTTGAAAATTAAAATGGCTATTCTGGAAAAATTACAGGTTCTAGCTAAAACTATAAAGCATTTTGATTATTGGTTCTTAAGTCAGTATCCTTCATTTTCTCCTTCCCCTCCGTCCTAGCTGGTAAATGTGGCTGCAAATGTTTTGTGTTTGAATTAACTGATTGGCAGCTTGGTTAATGTGTAGACAGTGCTCTTGGTTATTTCCATATTATATTTATCTATTTATTTATTTATTTATTTTAAAAGCACTCATTAAAAACCCACGGCATACTCCCAAACTTGAAGGAATGGATTTTTTGGCTCCTGTCTGCTTTGAATGAAATCCAAAACAAATGTTGTTTGATAATGGTTTACAGTTGCATTGCACAGGTTGCTCTTCATGATAAATAATTAACACCCTTTGTGTTCTTGATTGCAGATTTTCAAAACCCTGCCTGATGCTACTTTCCCTGAGCCAATCTCTATGTCAGTATCTCCTCCAAATGCCCCACCAAGGCAGTCAAGAAGACAAGGACAGCGTATTAAGAGGCCTCTGGCTGTTTACAATCTCTGCCTGGAGTTGGATGATGGTAGGATGTTAGTAATAATGTCAGTCCTTGCATCAGATGGGCTGTGTATCCTATCTCCAGGAGGTGTTTTCATTTCATGTTTCATTTGTGTACATGTGTGGATGCACATGCACACTGGTTTAATTGCTTTGGAGCATGCAAAGAAGCAAGGAGAGCTACAGAGAGAGGACAGCAGGGAGTACTGTCCTGTGACTTAGGTTTAAAAGTAGGACGGACTGTCTTAAATATGCTTTTCTCCTCTAAAAAAGAAGCAGCTCCTGTTTCTTTGGGGAAATCTCTTTGACCTCTATTGAAGATTACACAGCCATAAGATAAATGGAGAGAGAACTAAAATTAAAGCAAATCTTTTATGAGAAGAGCTAATGCACTTTACAGTTAAATTCATCTGGATTAAAGGCTCAGGTCACCACTGCACTGGAGAATACCACTACTTCACTTGAATCTTTAATACCTTGCTGTAACTAGCAGTAAATACTTGTCAACTTGCCTTACCACTGATTAGCAATGAAAAAAAAAAAAGAAAAGTCTTCCTTTTGCATGGAGTCTGCAGTAGCAATGCACAGTGAGGTAAAGGGTGTATAACATCTTATATATTCTGACTGTTGGCCAGACCCTTAATCATTTTCCTGAGATTTCATTGCTTGGGGGTACATACAGTACTGAGGAGGCAAGTCAGGGCTCATTTGGTGTTACAGTTTTTCTCCACCCTATTCTTTTTCTCTCTCCTAATGTTTTTAGCCAATTGTCTTTTCACATGAAGAGCCATGGGATCAGGGCACAAAGTCCGGTTCCAGCACGTGAAAATAAACAGGAAGGTTTTGAACTCGTGCAGTAGTAAGAGATTCGCTGGTGAACTGTCACTAAGCTGGTGGCTAACAGTGGTTGATTTCATAAGGCAAGAACACAAATACCTACAACAGCTGTTAAGTGCAGCTTTTAGAAATAAACTCAGGACTTTCTATAGTTTCAAAGCCAGTTTTCCAAAGAGTCAGCAAGCAACTCAGCATTCCTGCCATGGGATTCACCAGAGAGATACATAATCTGTGTCTTTCTTTTCTTGCATCAAATGTGAAACTAAATGCCCTGACTAGAAGATGTTTAAGGTGTAGCTGCTTAAAAAGCTTAAGCTGTGTTAATTTGAATAATACGCTCCCAAAAGCTAAGAAAGCTCTCGAGCTACATCTGCAATAATAAATTTATCCTCATTTGAAAAACAAAACAAAACTGAAGCCACTCACAGAGCTGTTTACACCTAATTTTGAATGTGAATCCTAGCAGGATGCAAGAGGTACCACAACTTCTCCAATTCCATGGAGCAAGGTGTGCACTGAGGAGTTGACTTTGGCCCAAACACTGCAGACAAGAAAGCACTTGGTGGGTTGTTTTTATTCTGAGAGCCAAAAATACAGTCTTACTGTTGAAAACTGTGATAAAGATTCCATTTTGCCTAAATGCAGTCCATATTCTTGTCTGATTTGGGCATCTTGGCAAAGAACTGGGATTGTTGGAGGCTGCAATAGTTATATTTCATGCAGAACTTTGTAGGGAGTTGTAGTGGGCTGAACTGCAGAATAGCCCAATACATCATGGTACGTATTAAAACTGTAGTGAAGTCTGAACTGCTGCAGGTGAAGTTTCAGTGGTATCTGGCAGTAACATTTCCCCTTGTAACTGCTGAAAAAAACCCCCTTCTGTGGTCTGTAAAGCCACTACCATATGTACCAGGATCCTCAGGCTGTTGGTAGCTGCTGGCCACACAGTAATGGCTCTTTTCCAGCCAGCCAGCTGTGTCAGGAGAGTGGTCAGTAGTTGGGACAATGGCTCTTGGGCACGTGTGCTGTGCACATGCAGCGCTGCACTGCCTCCAGTCCAGCTGCATCACTGCACAGCCACTGCCCCAGTGGCTGCAGGCTGTGTGGATCAGCCAGGCTTATGAATTATTTAGTCCCTGAGTAGAGCTCAGTGCCTCCAAATACACTCCGTGGCCTTCAGTTGTGTTCTTCTTTGGAGAGGGGGTGAAGGAATAGAAGTGAGCCTGGGCTTCATTCCATATTTACCTAGTTTCTTGGCTAACAAATGCATGTTTTATAACTGCTCCTTGGAAGATTTTATCCTGTGTGTGTTTTTAACAGGAAATTAAACATTAAACCCCTTCCCTCCCCCCCCGCCCCCCCTTATTCACAATGGCATGAGTTAAGCACCAGGCACAAGCCAGTGTTTTGTATTTCCTGGATATGGCAAAATTATCATAATCCTGTTTTAAACAAGCAGCTGATACATATTTATATGTAAATATATTTGCAGACAAATATATCTCTAAAGTTATTGTAATTGTATATAAATATTCTCTACGCCTTGAAACTAGAACTATGTTGGAGGCAAAATCTCTCTGTGCTGGAAAACTTCTTGAGTGTGTTTCTTTTAGGATTGTTATGCAAACCAGGAAATTGTTAGAAAAGCGGAAACAAGTCTTTAGCTATCAGCTGCTCCAGGGAGTTAACAGGCTTCAGAATCCACTGCTTGAATTGGAAATGCAGGGTTCGGGCCAGGTTTCTTTTTAAAAGCATGTTTGCAGTCAAGAAGCTTCTTGACTGCACACAAAATGTATGCAGCAACCACCCAGAAAGGGCTGTAAGATATATAAATATTGATAGATATAATAGCTGAAGAACACACACTACGTTTGATAAAAATCTTTATTTTGCCTTCTAGTAATTAGCTGTACTGAATTTTGATAGCGCATAGATTTTCCTTCCTTGTACATGGCAATTAGATGATTAAACCTATTTGCAAACAATTCAAGGATTATATTTACTACCATCAGGATCTTTCTTTCCTGAAAGACCAACTTAAGTCACAGATGATACTGTCTGTTTTTCTTTTGACTTCTTTCTTCTTTGCTGTGTGGTAAACTAGTTAATTAAATTTTCACTCTGAAGTTTTTTGATATCCTAGTGTCTCAAGTAGAACTGGACCTAATGGGGAACGCTGAGCTACTTTCATATGTGGCCCAGACCCAAAGTTTGTGTTTCAGCAAAATGCAGATTTGTCTGAGATTTACATTAGGACCATTTCCAGAGTTTTCTAGCCTTCTAAATGAAGATTTGGGATTTGTTTCCTGGTGGGTTTGGATTTTTGGGGTTTTTTTGTTTTTCTTCTTTTTTTTAATTTTTAATTTTTTTTTTAATCTATGAAAATTGCACTCTTCTTTCCCCCTCACTATCTGAATGAATTTTAGAGTGAATAGCAGTGCAGAAACTCCCATGATTTACAGTCTCAGCTATGTACAAATGGTTTTTCATTGTCTCTGTCTCTCTATGCAGAGAGGGCCAGACTGTTAACTAGAACTGGAAGTTATTTATCCTGTTCTAAACATGTCATTGTTTTTTTTTTTTCCATTTGGGCAGTCAGTATATATCAGAGGAGATCTCTGCTTACATTTCTCCTAGAGGGCAACGCTTTTCCCTTACAATTTTATTTAGATTTTTATGTACCTTTCTTGTCTTGTAGCAAACGCAACGGGTTTGGGATTTCTCATTTGTTTGTTTCATTCTTAAGCTTTTTTCAGTGCCAGAGATGTGATTATCAAACAATTTTGCAGGGCTGTTAGAGCAATATGGGGAAGAAGGTCCTGCATAAGGTAGGCAGTGTAATGCAGTCCAGGGTGAGCAGAGAATCAGCACAAGTTGCGTAAGTCACACCTGGAGTCAAGAAATGGGTCATGTGTAGCACTTTGTCCAACTGCAGAACAACTTGTTTTCTAAACAAACCAGAATATACATCTTAAACCACAGGGCCTGCTGATGCCTTATTCTATTTGAATACCCATCCCTTTGGGTGCTGGAATTTCTCCGTGGCACATATATGGATACAGCACATTAGTGTCAAAGGAGAGGCTGCATTGTTCTTTTTTTAGGGCATTTTTGTCCTATCCCCCCATTCTGGAATCATATGGGCTGTTTGTGATAGCTTGCTGCTGCTGCTGTAAACTAAATACTGTGTTTATAGTGATTTAGAAATCAGATTCTTCTGCAAAATTCAAAAAGAAATTGGAACTGCTACTTAACCCTTCAAAATTTTGTGCTAACTTATATTGCCCTTTGAAGTATTTAGGGAAGCATAGTTAGGAATGGTATGTTAGTATTGAATAGGAGTAGCTGATTTTAATTATTTTGGAGGGAGACAGTGTCTTAATTTGGGTGATAAATTGATTTGCATGAATTACTGTGGCATTCAATTAAATTACTTTATCAGAGTAAAACGTGATACACGTAAAGGCTACATAGAAATATTCCCTCTCCTTACTCCCCTCATCCCTTCCTGTCCCAAACACAAGTAAAAAATCATGAACTTCATTTGGAATTACTGAACAGAAAACCTGGATTTTAGAGGAAGCCTTGGACTTCTAATGAGACTGGTCTTCCGGGCTGAAACAGCCCAGAACTACAAGGTTGCAGGTGTGAAACCTGGCCTTGAACTCATTCTATTTCTGAATCTGCTGCTTGGAAGTGTTTCTGTAACCTGGCACATAGTAGGGGAAATGGAAAGAAAAGCAGCCACATAGGCATATCAAAAAGCCACGAGGCCCTGCAACACTTGCTTACAAAGCTATTGTTTACAGCTGAGCAGAACCCAGCTATGCTGTCACAAAAGAAGTGCACCAATGTTAGTCATGAGGGGAAGAACAGGACTGCTGTTTGCCATGTGGAATTCCAGACAGTTTGTATTTTGTCTTGCTGTAAGAGCAGGTCCTGCAATCCGATGTGATTCATCCCAGCTTTTCCTACCTGATGGCTCCGGGTAGGATGTGTGTGCTATACAAAGATAAAAGTCTTTTTGAGCTACTGCTGGTGAAGGTAAAGCTCTTTCTTATGTAATTGTGGGTCCTACTTTCCTAGCACAGAATTGACTGCTGCTTGGAGAGCTTTGGGTCCATAGAAGGTACTTTTTTTTTCTTTTTTGAGATACAGAATAATTTTGGTCCATACTTTGCATACACAATATATGTTGTCTGGCCACTTTATCCCTGTAAGTAATCTTTTCTTGCTTCATTCTACTTGCTGTGCTGTTACCAACAATCAAACTTGTGTCATGATGTAGTAAACATCTCCTAACTTTTCCATCTTGTTGAATGAGGTGTGTCAGGTCTTCATGGTTGGTGTGAGAATGCCTTAGTTTCATTGCCAGTGCTTGTCTGCTTTCAGTGTATGAAATCTAGAGGCTGTAGAAATGTTCAAAGTAAGCACATCCACGTGTTCACACACATGCATACAACAGGAGTCAGGAGGCAGGGGAAGGGAACTTAGACTTAAAACTAGAATCTGAATTGAAAGAAGGAATGACGAGTTCAGGAGAATGGGTTGGTCTTTCCTTGAGGCCAGACATTATTAAAAATCTGTGATCTCCTGTAATAATCCTTCATCTCTTCAATTCTCTACCTTCTGCACACAGACATGAAGGGGCAGATAATGCTGTAAGAAGGCCAATTTGGCACGCTAAAAGCCATTAATCCCAGGCATGGAAGTCACTGACATACCTTTGCTACATGCCAGCAGTGCCCGGGCCAACCTCTATTGGTAAAAGTAAATTCTCGCACCTGGCATGCAAGAGAGTAAGTAGAACACAGACTTGTCACTGTTCAGCTCTTCAGTCACCTTCCTCTGGGTGGGAACAGGCATTGCACTGAATTAGGGGCTTCCTCACATGCTCTTGCTTCTCTTCACTGGTGACAAGGATAGAGATCTTGCAGGGGAGAGCTGGTGAACTTTTTATAAGGCTGATATGCAAGTTAGAAAATATTCCTCTTCTTGTTTTGCTCTCACTCCATCCGTGTTTTTCATTCGGTCAGAAAAAAATGAATTCTTGTTTGCCCTTTGCAAATGAATTTTGCCCATGAATTCTTGTTTGTCCTGTTTGCTCTTCTTTTTCTCTCTAATTTTCAGTTTTCTTCTTTTGAAAGTGCAAGGTGAATTACATTACTGTCACTTCTTTCCTTCCCAGCTGTTCTTGCGACTTGCTGAACCAACAGAGAGATTGAAGGTGTTCTTAGGGGAGATCAACAAACCTGTCACCTGGATGTTCAATTGAAACAACTGACAAAACTTCCCCTAAGGGCTGCTTATCTTGTTTTCAGTAGTTTTTTTTACAAGCCATAGGTATCCAGCTTGATCCATTCCTCTACTGAAGTCACTGTTATGGCAAAAGGAGAGAGGTGAACAAAATGAAAAAAATGAAAGAGGCACAGCCAAGTGTCAGCAGCATAGTGAAAATATTTCAGAGTGGCTTTCTTGTGAGAGACCCATCGCATTCACAATGTGGTAGCAGTCAGTCCTTGTCATTGGCCAGGTTGTGAAATTACTGGTGAGGAACTTCTTTTAAAAAGTCATAGGAAGTGACTGCAAGTGAAGCAAACTTAATAGCAAGAGAATTTGAGACAACAGCATGGCGTTAGCTCTGTTTGACAGCTCAGGGAAAGAGCTTTTGAACACTTTACCTTACCGACATATCTTCCAGCTTATTGGTGCCTGAATTGCCAGCAAAACAGAAAAGGAAATGAAATAATATTTTCATGGACTTGGAGTTTTTAACGGTATTTAAGATGTGCTTCTGACTTAGAGAAGTTTTAGGGCTTGATGATTGTATCTTCTTGATCTGCTCTGGTTTTTCACAGTTCTCATTCTCATGGGTTAGACTGGAGCTGTTCCCTGGTATGTTTCATACAGGGCTGGATCATAGGCCAGTGTTACCTGGACTGGTGGAAACCCACACTCAGTGCTACCAAAAAAACTATGAAAGTGGTAGGACAGTTGGTTTATCTTACTATTTGTCAGGATTTTCAGGAAGTAGCTTCAGTTCATCGTTGCATTTTTCAGCCATGAAATTAGTTGGCATCTGTCCAGCCTGGTAGGGCTGAAGCTCATGTGTGATTTCCTGACAAGCCAGCTCTGGTAAAAATGAGTAATCTTTGAGTTTAGATACTGCTCTTGTTAGCATGGTGTACATAAATCAAAAGAGGAACCCCTCTGCAGACTTGTATCTGATTTCTGTTGTTTCAAAATTTGATTATGTGATATAATTAACATCCCAACATTGTATCTGTGACTCTGTCTTGAACTGTTTTTCCACAGTTTGAGGAATAAATTTAGATTCTTTACCCATTTTAGTTTGAGCTTGCTCAGGGAAAGTCTATGCGTCTTTCGGATTTTATTGATGTAAAATAATCCAAGCAGTGTTTCTTCTGGATTTTGAAAGATGACCAGCAGTAAGGGGGACATTTATTGTAATAATTGCTTAATTTTTACAGGTTAGTTGTTTAATGATACTGGGTAAGTGTATATCTAGAAAGATGCTTGTTGAAAATTGAACTTTGCATTTTAAAAATGGACAAAAAAATCAAAAAGGAGGAGGCCAGAACAGGATGATGGTCCCCAAACTCCACTTGCCCCTAAGTAACTTGCAGATGAGCACATTTCTTTCCCTTTCCAAACCCCAACTCAAACACCTTTGTGGCCCTTTTGGCTTCAGTTCTTGAGTGGCATCATCCAGTCTTGAGGCGAATTCTGTCTAGCACAGCTTCCTCCTTTTCCTGACGTATCTGAACCATTACGGAGTTGGGAAAAACAATCTCTTTACTGGGAAGCTACTTTGTGCCTAAACATACACATGCTGCAACATGCACACATTTGAAAAATAAATCAAAGTTGGTCTTTATCTAGGAAAAAAACGTAGTCAGCTGGAATAATTGTGGTAATTATTTTGTCTGAGAGAAAAAAGGAGCTGGCACAGGGATCTGGTTCTTGCTGCCTGTGTGCTGTGAGACTGCATGAAGCTGATGGGAATGTGGGTTGTCTGCTGTCCATTTGCACTGCTGGCTTGAGGCTGGATGAGTCTAGGATGTCTAAATTTATGTAAGAACTAACTGCATACCAGGGCAGGGCTGCAGTGTATGGGGTGTGCTACATGCTGGGGTTATTAATGGGTACTTTTCAGTAATGGAATGTGGTAATACAAATCTATTTTGCTGAGCATTTAGGAGAATCTGACCTTCAAAATACCCATCATTCAGGAGCAATGAGATAACTCTCTTGTTTAGTTTTTGCATTCACTATGGTTACTTTTTTAACCAAATAATAAGTCACTATTAGCTTTCAATCAAGCTTTCAGCTTGATTTGGAAACATGTTTAAAAAGCTTAATTTCTGCAGTCTGGAGGTAATAAACAATGGACCAGTTTTAGTGTCGTGACAAATGAAAGTACACAGTTTCATTTACTGAGAAACAGATGACTTGGCTTCATTAATTAAGAAAACTTTTTTAAAGTTTGAAGAAATAGGAGAATATCTGAGTTCACCTGGTATTTCTTGTGATTTACCACAGGATGAGTGGTACTGTAAATAGTGAATAAAGTGGGCAGCCCTGCATCTAGAAAAGGCTCTTCTTGACGACTTCTTCCTCTGGTGACTATCACAGAAAACTTTCTCCAATGGAGTTACTTCCAGCTTTCCAGGAATGGCTGAATCCTTTCCAGAATAGTTGGTACATTGTTTCATGGGATCATTTAAAGATTTATTAACTGTGTGAGGAAACTTTGGTTATGTTTTTTGTGTCTGTTTTCTGCAGATGCTGAAGATCTAACACTTGGAACTAAATACTTGCTTGGTCAAGGATATTTATGATACCAATATTTCTTCCCTATCCCTGATCTGTGAGACTCCTGTTAAAATGAAAATATAGTACATACCCACAAATTAACCTAGGAGCAAAGCTACTTTCTACTTGGTTGAACTTCTGTATTATTGTGGGAAGTTAGCTATTTATGGGGAACCAATGTTTGTTGTCTCAGAGCGGGGCACAGCTGTGATGCTGATGGGGGAGGATGGGTGGCTGCACAGCAGTGCAGCTGCTGCTTCCCCACCTCATAATGAAGAAAATGTCAGACTTGAAGGTGGCAACAGGGACTTTGCAGCGTTTTTAACCTACTCACTTCAGTAATTGTTGCCATCGTCCCTTGTCTGTGACTCAACCTGTTTGTATCAGTCAAGATGGATTTTTATCCTCTTATTTTACCATCATTTGCCTATGCAATGACCATTTAAAACATAAATGACAGTTCTGTCTGGCATTTTCTGTGTATCTCAACAGAAATAGTCACATATTCCTCATTTTCTCCAGAAAAATTCTCTTTCATAAACTGTTTTCATTCTCTGGTTACCCTTAAACTATAGACATTGGTTGTACTGTTGACATTAAAGATAAGTATTGCTTTTAACAATAAAAAAAAGCATGGAATTCATCAGTTTACTTAAGCTGAAGTTGGAAGAAAACTCACTTAAGCGAGTAAATGATAGTGTTAACTCTCTGCTTTTCATGGTTCTTAATACAAATGCTTTTTTCTTATTTAGAATTCTCAGAGTAAAGTAAGGATCTGATTATTGACACTGCCAGAGTATTTCAGGGTTTTTTTTTTTTTCAACTTTGGATGCCAACAAAAAGTATTCTTAGACTAACCAGATGGAAAAGGAGAAAAAAAGGCAGTGGGGAGACAAGTTATGCTCAGTTAGGTAGAAGCTTAGTTCAGATTTCTGGTAAGGAGGACCTGAGAGCCTTTACTATCTGAGGCTCCTCCAGATAAAAAGCAGAAGGAACTGAGGGCTTATGTATTTGCTAGAGAAGGGCTGGATATGAGGTAGGTCTTAGTCTGTGCTAGTACTTTGGGGGTATCTGTTATTATGAGAAAGGGTGACACGAGGCAGGGAAGGGGGGAGGAGGAAAGATGTTTGGGTTAGGAACTGAGGGTTAGTGGTACCAGCTAGACACACCAGTAAATTGTTAGGATCAGCCTAAGAAATTTATTATTTTCCAGGTGGAGCTGGTCTGAACTGTGAACAGCCATAGAGGCAGAGCAGAGGGTGTCTGTTGCAAAGGCACAGTGAAAGCTCAAAGGCTTGGATGAGTGTTGTGATTAGATCGGTGAAACAAGAAGATAATTTACATGACAGTTTAAAAGGATCCAAGCAGTCAAAAAATTTAAGTAGTATGCGAAAGGTGGTGAGAATGTGAAACAAGTTTTTAACTCTCTCTCGAGTAAAATTAGATCTTGCACCTATTTGCGTAGGATGGGGATATGAATTGTAGAAGCAGCTTGATGGCAGCTCTAGAGAGATCGCCAAGCTGAAGGCACTCAGAGCCTTTCCACAAATATGATGAAGGAAAGGTGAAGAGTTGATGGTTGGAAGGTTGACAGAAATTTGTGAGATGTCATACAGACTTAGTGCTTTTGTACTGAGAACCCTCGTGTCCTTCATCTGTTCAGGCACTCTTTGGCACCCAAAAATGAGTGTAATAGGAGAGAAAAAGGAGGGGGATTGACATTTTTAGAAGGAGAAGGTGAAGGCACCAAGAACACCAGACTGTATGCTCAAAGAATAATATAAATGAGCTTTAAAGGCGGTCACATCTTGCATGTTTTATAAGGTAAGAGCTCATTAGAATTCAGGTGGTAGGAAAGAAGATTAGGAAGTTTCTGGAGCTCCTCTTCAAAAGGACCTGTCAGTCCAATGTGGCAGTCAGCTTTTTCATAGGAGTGGGAGACCTGACAATGCTCCTCACCGGAGAACAATGCTGGAGATAAAGAGGAGTGAGATGAGAGAAACAGTAAAAAATACTGGACTATCAATATTAGGAGCCCCTGACTTCTGAGGTAAAAGGAAACCCATAAAGCTGATTCAGTTCCAGCAATGTTTTTAACATGCACTTTGAGAAACAAACCATGTCAAAACTTAAAAGGCAGGTCTCCAGCAGCTTAGGGTCTTTACTGGATCTACAAAGCAAATGACAGGAAAAGGGCAGGGGGTGGGGAAAAGAGGAAATAGCTAGAAGTCAATGCATGTTACAAGTTTTGAAGAAGTGTCAAAAATAACTTAGTTATGATAATCAATGTGTAATCAAGCAGAGATGTTCACAGGTAGGTCTGTTGCTGGGTGAATATTTTGAATAATGCAAAGTCACCTAACTAGTCTGAAAAAAAGGTCTCCGGTCATGGGGTTGTATAGCTTGGCAATATTAATTTTTAAAACGTCTTGTAGCTTGCTGAAGAAGTTTGAAGCAACAGGAGGAATGCTGATGGAGTGGCAGTATTTAGAAAGGTAAATACAAGTCTTTGACAATATATTTGCACATGGGACAGAGTTAGGAGAATTGCAAATAATGACAGGCAGTAGGAGTTGTGGTTGTGTGCTAAGCTGCACCCATTCAAACAAAATAAACGTGGTTGTTTTGAGAAACAAAAGTACAGATTTTAGAGGGAAAACGTAGCCCAGAATTACAGGCGGGAGCACATCCTTAGAAACAATGACTCTGCTAAGTCTGTTGGTCACAGAGGCCAATCAGCTCATCACATCATTGATTTAAATTCATGGCAAAACCAAGTGCCAGCCCTGGACGTACAGACGGGACTGATGAGTAGGAGTAAGTGGTGGAATTAATGCTTGATGTCGTTCTGATGGAACCACAACAAAACCCCATGGAATCACATCTGATGCAGCCTCTTCAGAGAGAACACTGGGAAATTGTAACAGCTTTATAAAACAGGTGTGTGATTCCAAAGCTGCAAAATCCCTCCCAGTAAGAGACTGAGTGTTAAACTTTAAAAGGAGATCATTGAGATACTGTCACACAGCACAAATATCTGATATGAGAGCTAATACAATAATTAGTAGTGCCTATTACATGGGTCATGCCTTAAAATAAGGCCTAACAAAGTGAAAGTACATGCATTGATTGGCAAGTCTGTTAATTAGTAACCAATTGATTCTTCATCCCCTTTACCATCTACTGATGTTTTCAGACAATGACTATTTGGAAGATGTAGTTTGACCCTAATATGAGATGGGCATTAATCAAAAGCAGGTTATTAAGCTGAATGAAGAGATAATGAGGCACAGTTCTGTGGCCTCTGCCATTACAGGAGTTACTATGATTTCTGAAGTTAGCAGAGCTTTTGACACTGACATACAGGGTGGGATCTTTGTGCTGCTGAAATCATAGCAATGACCCTATATTTTGAAGACTTAGGTTTGAAGCATATATTGTTTTTAATCATGAAAACGTGCTAGATGGTCATTTGTCATCTGTATTTGCAGTTATACAGAATTGCCTCTTCTGAATAAAAATGTTGTTTTACTTTACAAAAGGAGATAATTGAAGACATCAGAAATGTAAAGTGTCTTTCAGCATGTTTTTAAAGGGTTTTTATTTAATCCCAAAGAATTTAGCAGGCATTTGCCTGTTTAAATACCTGATTTGTTTTTAGTGTTCAAAACTCAGTCTTAGTTTTGGGAGTTCAGTGCAGTCCAGACTGTGAGAAAACATTGGCTCAGGAAGGAAGAAGTAAAATTTGAGGAAAGATTTAACACACAGTTTAATTTAAGATAATGTCAAACCTAATTGCCTGCATATGACAGTCTCCAGTGGTGACTCTGCTATGTGTGCCTGAAGTGTTCAGTGTTTTTGGGGTTTTTTAAACTTTTTCTGTGTATTCTGAGAAACAATTCAACAGAATATCCTCTGCTCTCTGTAGGGAGATGTGTGAGTTGGTTGCATTTGTAATATTAAAAACCAGATTAATATTCCTTTGAAATTTGTTTTAGTCATGCTAAGTGAATGGTTGAGGTGAATGTGGCCTTCTAATATAGTATATATAGTTTGAGAATCTAGACTGTGCTACTGCTACTGCTTTGAAAAGAAATTGTGATGGATTAAGAGGACTTAAGTCTCGTTCTAAGGAGTTTGTGAAGGAAGGTTGCAGTACCACTGTCTAATCTCTCAGATGCTTATCACTGTGACACATCCATCTGCAAATGAGATATAATTAATTAGTTTTTACCTGACACTCCTGTGAATCTCACGTTATGTAAATGTGAAGCAGCAGCACCACGGCCTTGGTGCAGTGGGGAGGTGCCAGGTGAGCAGGATTGGGCCACAGTACAAGTGACTCACAGGTTCATGTTCTCCTCCTCAGAGCACATCACACTTTGGTACTACAGGCTAATTTAGATTCCCTAAATTAGCAGCTGCTTGGGGAGAAATTTCCAGATGATCACTTTTATCATTTCACTGTTTTTAGTTGTATGTCATTTTACTCTCTAGGGAAGTTGTTCTCTCAGAGCTGCTGGGAGGGGGTGAGGATGAGATGGCTGGGGAAGCAGCTGAGGGCTTTGCTAACTCTGAGCTATTGTAGCAGAAGGAATTGAGGCTGTGATAGAGTTATGAGAAGGATTTTATGCAGCAAGGGTGGCTTTTCATTGTCCACATTGTTTTGTTGTGGTGTTGCACTTTTCGTTAATTAAGAAAAAAATCATAAATGAATGAAATCACTGCAGCAGTAGTTCTCAGCTTGATGGAGTAGAATTCAGCTCAGTTGTTCCCTGAGCAGATGCTAATTAATTTAGAAAGTAATGTTGTACAGGACTTCATCTTGTGTATTACTGTATATAGGAGATACACTTGTCAAACTAGGCTTTTGATTGTGTTATTTTGATGCTGTGTTAAGGATTTAGTGGTTAATTTTTTGCCCTCAAGGAGCAGAACTCTTTCACAAAGATGATGGGGGCAGTGGTATCTAATCCACTCTAGACTTTTCTGGTGGTGTTATTTGGCAGGCCTGTGGGTTGTGTTCATGGGTGCTACTGGGAGTAGGATGGATGGAGGAAAGGTCACTGGGAGCCTTGTAAAGAGTGGCTGGAATTGATCCTTATTACTGTTAAATATTAATATATTGAAAACAGCTACAGGCCCCATTTGAGACTGCTGGCTTAGCTGTGCTGGATGCTTTAATGCTTGCAAACATCCTCATTTCACGCACCTCCTTTAGAATTTATGAAATGTACGGCTGATGTTTAAGAAATAAAGATTGAAAGGAAAAGGCTGTGTTGGTGAATGTCAGCTTTTCAGTGAAGAATGTGCTGTTTGGCTTCATGTGTCAGCATGGTTTGCAGTGACTGCTCTGACACATGGGTAGCTTTATCTCATGGTCCTTGCGATAGGAATGCTATTCTTTTAATGTTTTCCTCATCAATCCTATCTGAATATGTTGCCTCTCAAGTGGGATCCTAAGAGTAGTCTAGGAAAACAAATAGTAGATCAGGATACAATGAGCTCTCTTAAAAGTAACACCATTAAAAAGGAGTAATAAAAGAAACATTCCTGGATATTGTGTGTTTCTTAGAGATCTCTTGCTTATTCTGACCTTTCTAAATGTCATTGTTTCATGTTTGAGAAGACAAATATTGTATTTGAGAGCACTCATTTCCTCAAATATCTGTTGAATTATCTTTAGAGACTCTGTTTTTAGGGAGACATGCAAATGTGCATAGTGTAAACTATTTTCTTATCAAAAATGATGCCTTTGTCTAAAAATACCTCCCCAGAATTTAGCATTTCATTCACATAGAACACATACTGAAAAGAGATTGGGAATATGTTGTATGTGTGAACAGTGGGGGCAATTGTGCAATGATACCTTTTGTGGAAATACTGGGAGGTTTGTTGTCCTCCAAAATACACGGTGGAGATGGGACAGGTTTCTTCTCTTTCATATTTCAGGACATTATTTCCAAGGCAGATTATTTGGCTTTATGAGATAACTCCTTGAGTGTCCTGACTTGTGCTCTCTTTTCCAGCTGACAGTCACAGCTCTCCCAGAGAAGACACCCCAACTGGCAGCATGGATTCTCTTTCTTCCCAATCTCCAACACCTGCCTGCTCCAGCAGCCCCCCTGGGCTCTTGGATGGAAATCACCTTATCATGGACAGCGGAGATCTTGCAGGCTGGACAACAAATCTGTAAGTTACTGAATATTAAGGAAGGATGTTTCCATTACTATGATTGTGAAACACATTTCCCTTTTCAGTTTGGTGAGGAGGGATTTTTAGAAATTGCAGATAAATGTGTTTGTTTTCTTCTGCTACAAAAAGATGTGTTTGTATGTTGTGGTGGAGCTTAGAGCTACTTGAGTGCTTGTAGGCAAAAAAAAACATTCTTGTTCCATTGAAATCTACTTCATTTTCCTGTGACCTGTTATAACACTTTAAATGGTTCTTTATTTTTTTTTTTATTTAAGCAGTGAATATATAAGATATTCCCTATATGATGTATTACCCTAGTTTTATTTCAAGAAAACATTGAAGAACACTTGGATGCCCTACTCTTAAGATTTTGGGCCCAACTTTGGGTTTGGATAAACACACTGCAATGAGTGTGTGCTCAGATGCTATTGTCTAAGAACATTATAATTTTTCATCTCTTCTTAACAGATTAAATGCCTGGTTTCAAATGGAAGTGCAGTCTGTCACTTTCAGTAGATGCTGTAAGTGTTCAGTTTTTGAGCATGACTTAAATTTAGAAAAAATGGACATAGAAATGTTAGTCCTATCTCTCTAATACGTATACAGGTTTGATACACAAAGAGCTGACCATAACTTGTTTTTAAATCAGATTTGAACTTGAGTTGAATTCTCTGGTTTGCTATTCATTCAGACTTTAACCACTATCAAGACAAACTTTTCCAGCCTTTAGGGCCAAGAGGAGTGGAAGGAGCAGATCTGGAGAAAAGATCTGTTACAAATATTTTCCATAATGGCATTCTGAGTAGCCAGCTCTGGTGATGAAACAAGTGTAAAATATATGTGTAGATGTGTGTAACACAGGAGAATATATGGATAGTCACTGAATAATTAATAGTAATTAACTGTTGAGTGTTTATTAGCTAGAACAATTTTTTTCTCTCATATGTACTGAAAGAATTCCAGATTTACAGGTATTTTCAATAAATGTTTCTTCAGTAGTGGTCTGAAGTTACTCTTCCCTTATCCTCTTGTACTATCCTGTAGAAGGGAGCAGAATTAGCAAGAAATTGTAAGATTTACCAAATAGAGGTGCATATGTGTGCAAAAGATGCTGCAGTTGGTATAAAACTGGACTGTCAGTGAAAGCTAATTAAGGAACACAGGGTTGGCAGGACAATGATAATGTCACTGCAGAGAATGAAAGGAGGACTGTTGGTTTTATCCAGAGAGTTTGGGAACTTCAGGTGTTTGAAGGAACGTTGCTTTTTTTTTTCTTTTTTTTAACGTTTGTTAATTTTCATAAAAATTATACTGCACTGCTGTTTTGGAAACCTGACTTGATGGCTTGAGGCTTTCTACGCAGTTGGAAATGGTACTTAGAGTTCTCTTTGAAAGNTTTTTTTTTTTTACGTTTGTTAATTTTCATAAAAATTATACTGCACTGCTGTTTTGGAAACCTGACTTGATGGCTTGAGGCTTTCTACGCAGTTGGAAATGGTACTTAGAGTTCTCTTTGAAAGGGAAAAAAATAAAGGTGCATGGTATGTGCATTTAGATTATTTGTCAAAAGTAGTTTCTTCCTTCCACTCGCCTGTCTGTAAAGTCTGCTTAAGAGCTACCTCTGTAACAAGCCTGGACAGTGACAGAGAGTCGTCTGTGGATGTTACATTCTTTCTTTCCTTCCTCTGCTTTCTCACCTCAAATTGTCTTCTCTTCCCCTTCTAGTGCTGATGACTCAGACAGCCCTGCCTTAACAAATAAAACCCAAACCAAAACACAGAGCAGCTCCCGTGTAGTAATGGCAGAATGTAGCTCTGGTACATCTCACAGCTCCAGGAAATGTAGTACTGGCTGATGGTTGGTTTATTCTCATAAACCGGACCAGTCCTTAGAGTTAGGTGAAGAACAACCCTTTCTGTTTGTGCAGGATTTCAAAATGTTTTGTATTTTGAGCCAAACTGGGACAAAATCAATTCTTAAAACCACAGTATTGCCTCTCAAATGGTATTGCAGGTGTTCACTGAGCTACAGCAAGTGCCATACTGGTCTAGGGGAGATGGAATTATACCAGAGGAGCTGGTTTCTCAGGTTTCTGCTGATGTTTATAACACATGGGTGTTCCTCGTCGGAGATCGATCACTCCGCAGTTATGCAGTCAACAAGGTGACGGTGACTTTTGTGGCAGAAGAGTTGCTTGCGGTGTTTCCCGGGGGAGGGATGTTGCATTGTGGGTCAAGATGTGTCAGATATTCCAAAAGCTGGTTTACACCAGTGGTTTGCTTTATGCAAGAGTACGTGATGGGTAACAAGAACACTTTTTGTGGTATTTGTTTTCAAGAAAGAAGAAGCTTGTTTTTTTCCAGAATGATAGCTGTTGTCACCATGATGTTTCCTGGCAGAGATTTTTGTGATGCATGCCCTTTCCTTGTCCCACCTTCCAAAGCAAAAGGAGCTACAGCTTCCAGCATGGTGAGGTGAGCACCAAATGGAAGCAAATACACCCTCACCTCCTGATGGGCTCTAGGAGGGGCTTTGTGGCCAGAGGGGTGAAAGAAGCTAAGAGAGCAAGGGCTGTGCCACCAATTTGAAATCTCTCACAAAGCCCCGACTGCTCAATTGTCATGTGAGGATTTAAAGATGTGCTGTGCATACGGTGTAACTCGAAGGTGATGTTTCACATATGTGCCATTTTGAAGCCCTGTTAAGCTGTTGGTTTTCATGTCTGTAAGTGTGTGTCTGCCTGATGCTAGATTTTCTCTGAAAGATCTGTGTGGATCAGACATATGTCCTGTGTTGTCACGTGCTGCTGTAGGGGTGAGTAGAGACTTGGGTGATTCTTGGCAGGGGTGGTTCTCAGTGGAGACCTGAGTTTGCTGCTTTCAGACTATCATGCATCCTAAACTTTTTTTAACCTTTTTCCTGAAGTTATTTTTAGTTTCACACTTCCATCTAGAGCCAAATACTAAAAATAAATTTGTTTTATTTTTACATACACTCTATGGTAGAACATAGCTTTTTTTTTTTTTCCCCTGTCAATCACCAAGTTACAGAGTAGATTTGTAGACACAGGATTCAAACTCCAAATAGCCTAGGATGGGCAAATTACCACTTCTACTTGATGGAGCACTGTGTCATAAACATGTACTGTTTGAAAATACCTTCTATCCAAGGATGCTTTGCACAAGGTGATCTCAAACATAAACTCATAATTACAGTTGTGAGCTGAGTAAAGGATTTCTCTCCACTAATATGGACATTTTTTCCCTTTAAGGTAAAGCAGCAACAGCAATCTCAGCATTTGTATTCTTCCTTTTTCCTCTCTGATTTAAGTGTCCATACAGACTCTCTCCTACACAGTTTCTGGTTTTTCTATGGCATTTGCCCAAAAAGTAAGTAAATCTGCCACATCTTTTCTTCAAGAGGCTTGAGAGCTTTTTTGCTGGAGGATGTGACCCTGATATTACTTTCAGTGCCTTCCAAATTGGCACTGAAAAATATGCACCCTAATCACTCAGATTATTATTCCTGTGGTGGATGAAACTCAAATTTTTAATAGTTCTAAATGTGTAGTTTCCTAAGAGGAAATTTCAGGATTTCAGATACTAAGAGGCTGGATAGCCTTTCTAAGCTAGTCCCCAAACTGTTTTGATAATAGTGATAGTTTTGGGTTTGGAGATATGGATTAGAAGGGGTTAAAGGTAGCTCTTAAACTGCATTTGAACTGTGGAGCTGTAGTCAGTCCTCTCTTTTACCTACAGTTGAAAGTTAGTGATACAAAATTTGAATTTCACCCTGTTGCACTATGGCTTTGCACATGCAGAAGATAACAGTGATAGCTACTGCAAATACACTTTGGTGTCTAATAAATATACATAAGCAAGTAAAATGCAGTGTAATTTAAAGTCCTCTTATAGTGAAGGAAGTGGTTTTGCCAAAATTTCAGTATCAGATGTGGAGTGATGTAATTAAATTAAAAAAGATGAGGGAAACTTTTTTTTTGCACCTGTTGTGGTTTGATTATAGAATTTACTTACAGAATCATTTATTGATGTAAGGCCTGTCCTATCCAGCCTTCCCAGAGCTGTGGCTGTAATGGCAGCCCACCTCTGATGGATTAGTACAGGTTTCCCTTATTGCAATGACTGATTTGTCAAAAGGTGGATTACAAATCATGTCTTAAAATACTGAGGGCTGCCTTATGTCTGCTTTCACTTGACCTCAGAATGAACCAAAAAAGCTGAACACTTGGTATTCTCTGGACTTGCTGTGTGTTGTAATTAATCTTTCTGAGGACTTCTTTCTGATAAGGAAAGATTTGTTGCTGTAACTGGCCCCTCGTTGTCACGAGATTTCTTTGTGCTTACAGTACAATGCCCTGTGCCAGGGCTTATCTACAGACCTTACAGACTTACCCCTTACAGTGCTGGGTTTTTAGAATTGGGTCAGTCTTCCCTTTTTTGTTGGAAGTATCCTACACTTACTGCATGATCACTTCTTCATTCAAATCATGAAAACTAATGTCTTGTTTCTCAGCTGGAGAGTTCATTTTTGGGATGTGAGACTGCAGAGTGTCTGGGTTTCCCAGGGGCCTGGAACATGGTGACTTTTGATGGTTGTTCTGGATGGAGTTATGATGCAGGATATGGAATAGCCTTCCTCAAGATGATACTGAGTGTCTGTTTACCTTGCTTGTTCTTTTTTCCCTCTCTAAGCCTTTGGGATTTTGCAATTGGAGGGGATGGAAAGCATTCCTGTCCCTCAAATGCCTTCATTAGTGTAGGTGCGTGGGTGGGTGCAGGGCTTGTTAAAGCAATTGCATTTCTGGGCTAAGAATGGTAAGATTCCTTGTTTCCAAACTGAATCCCACCTTGGATGCTTCTATAGGAGCATGCAAGGTACAGTCCTGACAGTCCAAATACCAAAGGTGTTCAAAGCCCAGAGGAGAAATGGAAACACCAATATAAATGGGTTTTCAGGAACGTGAAAGGGACTAATGAAAGATGAAATAATTCAGTCCTTTTTAAAATTTATTATGAATTTTACTTAATTTGTTCTCCTGACAGTAAAATATTCTGTTACCCATCTCAATGGTATATAAGTGCTACACTGTGGGCCTAGTTTTGGGGTTTTTAATATCCAGAATGGTGACAAGAACTGTTCTGTGCAGCATCCAGGGTCTTTGTGACCAGGCTGGGAAGATGCTACTCATTCTTCACAAAATCTCAAGTGTTCAAATTGCTGGTGAGCAAACTGATGTTAAAAGAGCCATCAGATGGCAAGGGTGGGCAGAGATAGTGGTGTTCTGCACATAACAGAAGCCTTGGAGATAGTTATTAATTTTGTTTGACTGCTGAGTGAATTCCCATCAGCCTTGTTATATCTACATCAGTAGACTGCATGTCTAGTCTCTTTAAAATGGTAATACTTTCTTTTTTGTACTTTCTGGCAGTGGTGTGACTTTGCAGTTTTACATAAATGATGAGTGACTTCGGTTTCACTGTCTCGAAAACTTTTTATAATATCTCATGTCATCATCCTCTTTTATTGAAAGAAGGTGCTGTGGGGTCATTGTGCTTATTCTGCAGTTTGTTTTTGTTTCAGCTGCCACCTCTCCAGTGACTCAGCACTCTGAGAGCAGGTTTAGCGGAGCAGGCACTTCTTTTTGTACCCTCTGGTTATGCAAGCTGAGCAAGGGCCCTCATTTTGCAGCTTCTTTGAGACAGGCATAATATAACTTAGTCATGTGGCTCGTACAAAACAGACCTTGCCATCTCCTTGGCTGCCAGGGAGCTTGACAGCAGCACTGCTGTGTGAGCACAGGGCAAACGGTGTGTGTGCTCCTGCTCAGGGCTGGGAGGGGTGTGCATGCAACCACTGGGATGAGCTACAGTTTCCTGACTACTATTATTTATTTATTTATTTATTTATTTATTTGCACACTTCCAGGGGAACGCAGCCCCCTCCTCTTTTATTATTTTTTTCCCCTGAAAGGAGCAGCGCTGAGCTATGAGCTTATAGATGCACATATTTCACTTTTGCTTTGTCTGCATTATCATTTAAAAATGCTTTAACTTGGGACAGCTGCTGTAGACATTAGCTTTGGATTTACCAGACTGGCGTGAAAGATCATTTCACTAATGTGTTAGCTGCTTCACTGAGACATCACAATCCAAGTTAAAACCCCTCTCTTTCAGTGCTGACTGATGTGCTCTGTGTAAATGAGGGTTCAGGAAAGCTGCGCGCGTGTCACATACTTTAAATTTTGAGGATGCAGTTTCTTTCCAGGGGGAACACAGATGGGGAAATTCTGGCCTTCTGTTTGTCTCCAGCTTTGCTGCAGCTATGACAATTTCTAGAATTTTGGCCACATATTTTTCTGCTCCCCACTCCCCAAGGCACAGGGGATCTTCATGGGCAGGAAGACGTGGTGCTGGTCACTACTGGATTGCATATGGAATCAGAAACAGCCAACACCCTTTGATACACACTGTCATCTTGTAATGAAACCTTTCTCTCGACGCTTTCATGGAGTTTGTCAGCCAGACACTGTGATACGACAGCCGTGGCGCTGCCAAACTTGTCTGAAACAACCCTTTTTTTCTCAAGAGTTGCAGTGTAGATTCTTTTCACAGACTCTCTTCCTTGCTCTCAAGAGAAGAGGCTGCTCTTTAGCTGTGTTACCTTAGGAACCAGCCAGATAAACACCCAATAAAATCTTGTTTTCAGAAGTTTCTTTCTGAATATCAGTACAAAATCTCTAGCTTATATTCAGTAAAGCCTTTCTCCCCTCCTCCCTTTTCCCATCGTTCACTATGCTAGACAATAGCACTTTTCCCTCAAAGAGACATGGTTATTTCAGCCTTTTGGGTTTTTTTTCCTACCCACAGGAAATGCATTGCCTTCATTTTAGCCTTAGGAGAAAGGATTTCTTCAACATACCTTCCTAAAGCTGAGGTGCTGTGTGATAACACGTGCAATACTTTCTGATATATCATCATCTTGATAAACAAGGTGTGCAAATCTTTATAGAAAGGTAGCCTTGCTATGACAAGAACCTTTTCAAGGAGAAAACAATAAAATCTAACCTTTTGTTGCTTACACACCGCAACACGGCAAATGATTTTTCTCATTGAGTAAATCCTTCTGTTTCAATAACAAGAATTAAGTGGTTCCTGAGGTAACCAAGTACAATTAAAAAAAACCCCTCACAACCAAATCCATTAATTCTAGAATGTGCTTAATAGTTAAAGCTATCAACTTTTTTTAATTATTTTTTTTTCTTTGTTTCTTTCTTCTTACTACGGTGAAACTATTGCTGTTGAAAAATGTGTTGGGGTTTTTTTGTCTCCTGCTGGATCACAGAGCATGATCTCTTGCTGGGTGACCAGGAGCCTAAAGTGACAGGCAGATTCTGCTGCAGTGTTTTCCCTACAGCTGAAAAGTATTAAGGGAATTCATCAAAAAAGTGGTGGAGGGAGCAGCCCAGCACTCCACATACCTGGACTTCTGGAGTGTTTTTCCACTACAACTGTTGGAGTGGCTCAGAATTTGTAGGAAACCTGCCAATTTTAACATGCTTCTATATAATCCTGTCTGGTAAAGGACAGTGTAGTCTCACTTGGTGATAGATTATGCTTCTTGTTGAGTCTCTGTAACTTGAGAAATTACCATGCCATGGCATGGAGCTGAACGTTTTATTTCACCTTCTGTTCCTTTATGTGCGCACCTTTTTCCTTGGGTTTTTTTTTCTTTTTAATTTTTCTTCCCTGTTTCTTTCCTCTCCCAATCACAGCAAGAAACCATCTGGTATTTATTCCGAGTATTCTTATGAATGACCAATGCCTCCCTGGGTCAGAGGGTTCCTTTTGTGTTCTCTCTGTTCTGAGCATTCCTTTGAAGTCATTAATCCTGTGTGTGAGGTGCAGGTGGTGTGTGTTATTCTAGAGCTGATTGAGTAAACTGCAGAGATTAACATGCTGCATCCATCAATGAAATATTTAATAAATGCAAGTTTTAATAGTCACTTGTTGAACATCAAACCATGCATCTGAGGTGTGCACTACAAAGCACCACTTGGTAGAATATTTTTGAATTATGAATAGTTTGCATTGGAGACATTTTAATACTCCTTTGGCAACATACTTAGAGTGTTATTTTTCTGTTTTCAGTAGTTTTGCACATTTCAGAAATGAGCCTAACACCGATCCTAATCACAGAATCATGGAGTGGCTTGGGTTGGAAGGGGCCTTAAAGATCATATCATTCCAACCCCCCTGCCAAGAGATTGATTTGAATTTAATAAGCAGCAAGGAAAATGCTTTTTTAAGTCTCAGGATTGTTTTAAGTAGAAGAGTTTAGTCTATGCAAGTATAATACTTTTTTAAAATCCACTTTTGAAAAACTTTTTTTTTGTGTTCACCCGTTGAGTTAAAATGAATTCTGCATGTAGACATTATGTGTGGGGAATGATGAAGAAATAATTTACTTTCTGGCAAACTTTATGAACTTTACAGTACCACTGAGTATTGTTTTATCCTCAGTATTTTGACAAAATGATCCAAATGCTGATGTTAATTTTTTTTGTTTGTCTATGAATGAAGTCACTTTTAGCTGAAAGTTTTTCTTTTACTTGAGAAAAATTTTTCTATAATTAGGTAAAAATGGGAGGAAGAAGAGACATTCAAGTAAAAGAAACCCCTAAAATTATATATGTTCCTAAATATATGTAATTATTGGAGGATGTAAAAACTTGTGCAGTGGAAGATTCCCAGGCAGAAAAGATGACTGGATATCCTCTTCCCAAAGTTAAGCATGAAATATATTTCTAGACAGTATAATCCAGCTCCTCATTCAGCTGAATACATATGATTCCTTCCCTTATTTGGTAAATGTGATAATTTTTAAAAGCAGAGCATGTTTTGATAAACCCGACTGGTTATGATTCCAGCACACTTAAGTTTCAGGTTTTTTTCTTGTGGAATTAACTGTAGAATGCTGTTTTATAAACTGTGAATTCCAGTTTTTATTCAAGTGCCATCTGACACATTTCCAAAGGAAAAGCCATTGTCTTGTAATAAGGAATGTGACATTCACATTATAATTAAAAAATTAAAAAAATTATTAATC
This sequence comes from Polioptila caerulea, assembly GCA_013397295.1. Taxonomy (NCBI): domain Eukaryota; kingdom Metazoa; phylum Chordata; class Aves; order Passeriformes; family Certhiidae; genus Polioptila; species Polioptila caerulea. The sequence goes on along the minus strand of VYXF01013000.1, from coordinate 206,521 downwards.
AAAACAAATGCTGACTTAACTATGTAATTGCTAGAATGATTTGTGAGATATAACAAGTTTGTAAAAAGTTTAATTTGATTGTAAATCGTGTTATGCAAGTCAACAAATTGTGATAATTCCTTCTAGAAATTAAATATCCCAGTGTACAATTAGCCATTTAAGTTAGGTTTCCTGCTTTCTTTTATTCATCTACAGTTATAACTGGGCTGATTCTTAATTCCTCTTTTTGCTTGTGTTCACTCCATCTTGATTAGGTGTACATTTAGACCCCCACAAAAACCTAGACTGAGTGCTTAGATTTTGGATCTAAGAGCTTTTCAGATCAGTGCTAAGAGGTTAATCTTGGAGTAAGTCAAAGTCATAAATGCTGCGTTGGGAAGTCTCTGCTTCTGAGGGATGATTGTTGTGTGCAAATGATTTTAATTCTGTTTCTGCTTAGAAATTGCTTCAAGTCCAGCTCTTTGATCCAAAGACATGCTGACAGCCAGCTTTTGGACTATTTGTGGTTTTGTCCATGCAATGAAGGAAAGCCTTCCAATGCTGAAACACTTTAGCTCTTTAAGGTGTAAAATTAGAAGTGCTTTTTATGTTGGGGACAACTTTGTGCGTTCACTTATACAAGTTTTAAATTTTGCCTGCTATTTCTTCTTCTCTTGTGGCAACTTTGTGTTCTGTCATTAACTCGATTCGTATTTGAGCAGTGGGTTGGTGAGGGCAGCCACTGAGGCAGTGTTTGCACTGCTCCACCAAGGAGATCTCAATCCAGAGCCAGCATCGTGATCCCAATGCTGTAATAGCTGCAGCCTCTTTAGAAATCTTCCCAGTTGTACATGCCTTTGTGCAGCACTGAGGGGATTTTTAAATAGATTCATCAAAACTTGTAAAGGCAGAGTGGCAGCTCAAATAATAGCCTGCTCTATGCAATTTCACTTTGTCTGTCTTTATTAGATAAGGAATGGGGAATTTTGCCCTTTTATTGCTTATGTCATGCATCTCAGGTAATTCTCCTTAGCTTAGGATGGAGGGCATGTAGGAAAAAGAATTCCAAGGAGGAGTGCAGAATCATACAATGACCATTTCTGCAAAATCAGCTTCACAATATGATTTGGTTTGAATTTGAAAATTTAGCAGGTTGTCCAGTTATAAAGATCCAAACATTTTGGTACCATAAGAAGTTTGTTACATGCTGTTAATTCTGCCTTGAATGTATTTCCTACTAGTCCTGCTCCAAGCCGCCCGTCCATGGTCTCATGGATGAATATTCCATCTGCTAACCCGGCTGCCACAAATGCTGCACCACCCACTTTCTTCTTCCCCAGCCCTGCCACTGGCACTGACAGAGCAGTGGAAAGGTATGGTGTGCACTTCAACTTTTGCTGGCTCTTTATGTGCCTCCTTTTTCTGTATCTTTGTACAAACAGTCTCCCGTGGCAGGTGAATGATTGCCTCAAACCAGAAATGGAACCATAGCAATTTTGACAGAATAAAATGCCTGTCTGCTTTATCTAATTTTTCCTTTGAACACCCTCCTTGGTGGGAGGCACACAGTACACTGAGCCAGTGGTCTGTTGGTTAATACAGGAGGGCTTTGTTTTGGGTGGACAATTCATAGTGTCTCTCCTGCAGTGCTTCTCTTAGTCTTTTAAAATACAGATTGTTCCACCTTTGCCAAATTTTTCTCATCCTAGCCTTGCTGCCTCTGAAAGACTTTCTTCCATCTTTACCTTTCTCTGTGGTTTCATTCTTTTCTTCCACTCTTTTGTCCAGCTTTCCTTCCATCCTGTTTCTGCTTCCTTCCATGTTGTTTTCCATATTTTGAAGTGTTTTGAGTTTTTTGTTGGAAGATCTTCACCATTTTAGATTTCCCTTCAAATTTACTCTTATTTGCTTTTCTAAATAAAGTAGTTTTGTATGTTCCCAAATTCTTCCCAACACTTGATAAAAAAATCCCATTTTTTATTACTGGTTGAATTTTTGAAATGTATTATGCTTTGCCTGCTATCGAGTTCATTGCTGACTAGCACATGATAAAAATTTAACTGTAGTTGAAAGTCGAGTTTGTCATAAAAATAAGTGTGCAGAAAGTTGGGAGTATGATATTCAGAAATGCCAACAGTAAGCTGTGAAGCTGCAGCTTTGGCTGTGTGTATGAATTATGAGCCTGTAATGATGCATGTGAGATTGTGTTTAAAGTTTTAGTCATCTCCAAATGTGAATGGGGAGAGAATGGTTGAGACAATGTCTTCATAATAGTAAAAAGTTGCTATAATTCATAATTTCATTTTTCAGTGTTGCCCACCGAAAAGCAAGAGCAGTTTATCCATGTGAAGCAGAACACAGCTCTGAATTGTCATTTCAGATAGGAGCAATATTTGAAGATGGTAAGTACTGCTTGAGTAAATATAAAGCAATGAAAAACAAATTGACAAAACTGCTAAAATGGCTTTGGATAAAAATACAAGCCTGACTGCTATTCTGCCAGCATTGCTGATGGCACACAGTTGGTGATGGAGATATTTTCTGGTATGAAGAAGCTACTTAACATATCCTTAGCACTGTGAGGCAATGCTTTTGATTTTTGCATGAATAGACTCTTCCAATTGGTATAATTTTTCAGCATCATTTAAATGTGTAGTAGTACCAAAATAAAAGGTTATAAAGTAATAGAACACCTTGGCCTATGAAACTGAATTTTTAAAAACGTGAACTCTTGTTGTAAAATAACACGGGGGGTTTCCTTTAAAGAAGAAAAATCTGTTTCAGGATTTTCAAGCAAACAGAGTGCCAGGTAAATCAGGTGAACAATGGAGGGAAAAAAAGACAGTGTTTTTACTGATTCAGATCAAGGTTTACATTAGTGTGTGTATGTACTTGTAGAAAAAGGAATATCCACCAAGGCGTGGAATGAAGGCCTGTGTTTAATGATTTCTATGGCTCCAAATATAGCACTACATGAGAGCATCCAGAAGGTGATTCCTGTGCTCAAGACTGTGTTCTCAGTGTGCTTCCATGGATCTACCCTTCAGCAAATGCACAGGGACTTCAAACTGATAGGAAAGGTTTTAGTTTTTAAACCTTTTGCCAATGACTACTGTAATATAAATTCTGAAGATACAAAATGGGATGTTCAGCAAATTTTAATTTATTTTTTTTTCTTTTTGTATATATAATAGGATATTCCTGTCCTCTGTCTCCTCCCAAACAAGTAAATAGCAAACCTGGTCCAGACTTCAGTTCTGCTCCAACATGAAGGGGTTTGGGGTCCCCACTTGGTTCTTCCTTACTAGCAACCACTTTACAAAGTCATTCTTGATGTTTCCTATTAGAGATGCCTTGCAGGCAAATCATGTCTGAATCCAGTTAGGTGGGAAACCTTTCAAAGATGAATTAGCTAAGTGATTGCTCTTTTTAAAGTCTTAACACCAGCTATTTTAATATAAGTTTTTTAAAACATGACTGATAGGGCTCTTCAGCAGACATCAAGCTGTGTACAGGAAAGAAAATCTAGTGCATGCTGGAAAAGATTTGATGTCTGGGAGAGGCATTTCTGCTGCAGAACAGCAAGGATTGTGTTGGCTTGGGGTAAGAAAGTCTTAAAAGGAGTAGTTCCTTGTGTGTCATGTTCTTGTGTGAGAGCAATGTAAGATTCTCTCCTTGTATGAGAACTCAAGAAGCCCCCATGATTTGGTGCACTGCAGCCTTGGCTGAGTTTTTCAACTGGAGAGTTGGATTGCCCCACAAGGATGGAATTTGACTCTGGCATCTGTGGAGAAGTGTTTCAACTATAACTTTTTCCATGTCATCAGACAAATAAGGTTCAAAGCTTGGGAAAAAGGTTGCATGGATTGCGTTTGGAAAACGCAATTGCAGATGTCCAATGGCCAGGCTCACTTGTCCTTAAACACATTAGTTTTGATTTGTTCTGCTGTATCCTGGTTATTTCACAGGTGTTGTCCTTGCCCTGCAGGGCTCTCACCCTCAGGTAGACTGTGGACTGGCAGAAAAAAATGGGGAGAGCATGCAAGGAATAAGGCAGTAACTGCATGTAATGGTCATTTCATAACTTTTCCCAGTAGGTTATGTCATGGATGACCCTTTTCATGCCAATGCAGACCTGTTTCCACATTTGAGACCTCTGAAATGCCTCAATGTGGGCCTTTTCCTTCTGTATCAGGCCCCCCTGTGTCTCTGCTGAAATCAGATTGCAGTGAATCAATTCAGGTTCTTTAGTTACTCAATTTAAATTCCCATATGCCCTAATAAAGCCCCCAAATGAAGAATTAAAGTAATAATACATCAATTCTGCAGCTCTACCAATAACCTTAACTATCAAAGTGACAACGCATCAATCAAGTTGACATACAGCTAGTATCAACCATTAAAGTAACTGTTAAATTAATGTCTACTAAAAAGTGCTGCTTCCATTAGTGAAGGTTTTATCCGTCTCTGCTTTCTCCACCCGGCCTGTCTCATTTTCTAATCCTGTCTCTTTTTTTCCCCTTTTTCTTTTCTCTCTTTTCTGCTTCGTTTCCTTGTTCCTGTTTCCTTCCCCATTCTTGGTTTGTCTCTCGTGGTCCATAGGTGTTTGCAGGGGTTCTCTCCCACCTGTCAGTACTCTGGATGAATCTTTCTGCCTGCTCCAGCCCCAGACAGGATAATGGCATTTAGGGAAGTAGTCTTGCACTTGTCATAGCTCCTAAATGTAATATTGGTGCAAGAAGGTGAGTTTAACCTTTGCTCCCATCTCCATTTCCTGTTTCTAAATGGGGGAAAAAAAAATTTGTCTCAGTCTGCCAAGATTAGATTTGCTAATATTTTAAGTTAAGCTTTGCATCACCTGATAGGAAGCTGTATAGAACTGTAGCATTTTCACATTCAGGTGTTTTCAGTACTGTATGTACATTGTGCTTCCCCAAATCCCACAGTCTTTCCATTAAAGTGCTGTAGAATATAAATGCAAAGGCACCATCTGGTAAGTTAAAAAGAAAAGGCAAAGTTTTCTTTTTAATTGAGTTGTGTAAGAAAATGAATAATGTAATCTGAACATATCCACTGGATTTTTTTTTTTTAAATCTTCAATTCAATTTGCCTTAGGCTGTGCCAATATTTTTATTTCCCAGTTGTTACAGGCTATGTTATTGACAGCACATAACAATATAATTCAAGTGGTTGGAAACAAAGCTTGAAGAGTTTGCATCTGGATAAGGGCACATACGAGAAGAAGCAGAGTAGGATCTGAGATTGAGAGAAACATAGGTGGATGGCTGTTGTTGTTGAGGCAGATATTCCCAATAATCAGGGAAAGAATAATCAGACTGCCTGGCACTGGAATTTTGCCAGTCTTGGAGCCAAGTGTTATTAAATTTCTGGTTCTTGAAAGAGACTGCTTAAAAGTCAGTACATGGGAATTTCACTTGGGAGAAGTGTCTCAGATAGGTTAAATGGTGTTTACACAATAAAAATTCCTTGGCAGAACTGCTAGCAGGAAGGCTTCCTGAAAACTTGTCAAGATAGCTCTTATCAAGGCTTTTTACAATTTTTGAAATCTGATTTTAGGGGAGAGAAAACATGAGGAAAACTGAGAGTGTTTTGTTCCTAAGGAAAAGTGGGACACCCATCGTCCCCACCAAGTATAAAAGGAACACAAAAAGCCACTTTCACACAGCCCTTGTCATCCCCATCTCTCTCTCTCTCCCACTGTAACAAAGTGCCAGCCTTAGTTAATGTTCCTGGTTTTGACTCCAAGGCACTCTCTGCCCTCTAATTCATGCTGTGGCTCCTGAACTGTCTGTCTTCATGGTCCTGACCAATCCAGGATTTCCATCAAAGAGAAGTGGCACTCCTAAAATACTGTCTTGCACTGTATGTGCAGATGGCTCTTTTGCTGAGGTAAAAATGGAGACAGAGCTACTTCCCAGGGCACCTTTCATCTGTGTATATCAGAGCCCTTGGAAACATTCATGGGGAGAAGAACCTCCTGACTCCTAGTCCTGTGTTCTGTCCACAAGATAATTCTGCTTCTCACAGCATAATTAAGGGAAACAGCGAGTTTTGAAATTTCAAATTCCAGGCTAACCCTAAGCATGATAAATATTTCTGCCTTTCTGCGATCAACTCAACCCACAGGGATTGTTTCAAAAACCCAAAGGGATTTCTAAACACAGAGGGCTTGCAAGCACATTTGGTTGCTCTAATTGAATTTCCTGATGAAAAATTGGCCAGCATCATTGAGTTCTATGGAAATTAATTCTAGTGCTGTAGTGGTTTTAGCAGTGGGATTTCTGTTGCCCTCAGTAATCCTCGTCTATGTTGCTTTTGAGGTTTTTACTCTGATTGGCAGTCCATGAGAAAGGGAGGCCCTCTTGTGCCAGACACCATGCAGGTTAGATTTGCTCCCAAAACAGCCAGTTTCCACAAAGGTGTGGAAATCAGTGTGAGTCAGTGTCTGATTCAGTCTTGCTGAAGCTAGTGGCACCCAGGCAATGAACTAATAGTGCTGAGGAAGTGAGTCTTGCTCTCATAGTGGTTGAGACCAGTGAAACTTTTGAGCTGCCAGAGCAGAGCGAAGTCTGCTTATGGCATTGGGTCCCTGGGAAGAGCTGCTTGTGAATTTTATGTACTGTCAGTTAGAAAATAATAACTTTGGCAATATCAAAGCCATTTCCTTTGGAGAATACAGAAAAGTAAGAGGCAATGCTGCAAATGCCAAGTTGACCTGATGGTGTTTCTTGATTAGAAGAAATGAGGTCTCACTGCAAGTTTCAGATCTCACTGCGAGTTCCAGATGTGTAGATTTTGTTGGTCTATTTGAGTTGGGGTGATTGTTCCATAGAACTTGCTGTTGTACTGATGCTCAGCCATCTTCCTTCTCTGCACTTTGCCTCCCTGAGACTGCTGCAAAGGCCTTGCAGCAGGTACTGAGACAGTCACTGTTCCCCTCTGAGCTCTCAACTTGGCTGCTATTTGCACTGTCCTAAGAGGTGATGGCTTTTAGTGGTGGTTCTGTGCTTGGTCTTGTTGTGAAGTCTTGCTATACACTCATTAAATCTTGCTGAAAAGGTTTACTTTTTCATTCTCTGCTCTGTATCTTTTATACTACAAGTATTTTCCCTTCCTGTCCTGTGCCAACATGAGCCTTAGTCCTATGGGATGACTGCTCTAGTAATGAGTTGTAGTTTTAAACCCAAGTGTGTAGTTTCTGCAGCAAGGTATTTTTAAATGAGGCAGGCCTGAGAAAGTGCTAAGAACTGTAATTGTTGTTGACTGAGAAGAAATGACAGAAAGGGGACACTACAGAAGTCTTCTCTTGAGCAGGGTATTTTTTCAGAAATAGGCTGTGTCCTGGGTTTAAGAACTGTGCATGATAGAGGAATGGGGTTTGTGTGGTTAAGTGGTTTAGATTTTAAAGGAATGCATGATGTTGTATGCTGTATTTCAGAAATGGATTAGCAAAGAAAACAGGATCATTGGAGCTTAAAGCAGCTTTACTTTTGGATGGCACCTTCATTAATATCATTTGCCTGCTGAAGCAGTCAGTGATGTACACAAGCATCTTACCCCTTCTTGCACAAGGTGATTGGACTGGGGGCAGAAACCTTCCCTGCTGTGACAGTCACCACAGCTGCTGAACACTTAAGAATTTACTTTTTGCTGTGTTTTTTCAAAAAACAAAGATCGCTAGAAATGATGGCCTTAGGTATAATTGAGTGATAATTCCTTCTTCAGTCTTCCTAGAGTCTAAAAGAACTGTCTGCCACCAAGTGAGGCCCTTAGCTGTGTTAATGCACATGTGCAATATTTAATTTCCTGAGCCCAGAGCTCAGTTGTACCAGCTAGGTCTCATCTTCTAGGGTGAAAATGGTGTTTGCCACTCAAACCCAACTGCTGGGCCATGAACGTCCTGCAGTGTGCAGAGTTCACCATTATCTTATCAGACTTGCTTACAAATTATTTCTATAGAAGTTTGCTGTTGTGCTGAGTGATGTGATTCAGCATAGTTTGAGCATTTCTTTCCCTTGTGTAAATTTTCATTTCAGTGTGATCCCCTCAGATGAGGGCTCCCCTCAGTTTGAACCTGCCTTGGATTTATAGGCACTCCCATGCCAATGGTATCTTGGTATCTAGCCTCTTTCTAATGGAAATTAAGGTTAAGCATCAGAGGACAGGTAGAAATTTCCTGCTTCTAGGTTTTCTAGTTGTTTTTCACAGTATTTTTTTTTTTTTTAGTTTATTTCCTGCAACACAGAAGGGCTCCCTAGGTATGGAATACAGGGAGGGGTTTGGCTGGCTGCTGGTGCATTTGCTGGAAATGTAGAATTACAGCTTCTGGAGGGAGGTTTGTGGTGGTGTCAGCCATGCAGTTTCAAATGCATGTGTACTCTGTAATTATGGGATAGAAATGACAAAGGGAGAGGAGGGCCTGCTAATTACTAATGGTAATGTAAGTTACTGTGTGAGCACAGATCCTAAAAGGTAATTGTCTATGCACGTTTCTCCTTTGGAATCCTTTTGTTGAACGTATTTGTTACAAATATAAGCCCAGAATTTCGTGCTGAATTTAAACTATCAGTATCTTTTGAAAGCAGTTTTGTTTTCTGGGTTCTTTGGAGTTATAGCTGTTGTTTAAAGTGTGGTTTCTGAGCACAGCTGTCTGACAATAATAAGACACAAGGAAAAAAACAGGGAAAGTCTGATTTTAAGTCCTCAAATTAAGAGCCTTACAATGCTTTTGGAAGTGAGACTTAACATGTTGCTCTCTCTCAACTGTTATTTCCCTGATATGTAGAAGGCTACAAATATCACATTTCCCAATGTGTTAATGTGTTTTAAATAAAGCACTGACATGGCTGGCAGCATGTTTCAGCATTTGTCTGATGTCTTCCCTAAATACTGTCTGTCTCAGAGGCACTGTGAGGATAAATTAATACGATAGAGAACGTCGTAGGTTGCTAAAAAGTGTGGGATTTTACAGTTACATAGGTAAATAGGTATCTGTATTATATCCTTAAAAGACACCTCAGAGGGGAATTTGAGGACTTTTTAGTCTGTTTTCCAAAGAAAGGAGGCTTATGCTTCTTTTTTAACTTCCTGTCAAATGTGGTCAACATATATATACAGGAAGTCAGATTTCATTAGTTCTCTTGCTCACAAGAGTAACTTCTGGGGCATTGAGAGTCCAAGCTGAAATACTTCTTATTTTATGTTCATGGATACTCTTGCATAAACTTTGGGATCAGCAGTGGTAAACATTTAGGATGGCACAAGGAGCTGTTCAAGCCTTTGCTTTGTTTTGTGAATTGCACTATGTATTGGAATTTCAGAGAGAGGATTTAATCAGAAGAATGATTCCGATTTTGTCCACTGGTCACTTCTAATAGCAGTTCTATTCTGAAGAGATGATTCTTGGAGTGACATCTGGCTCATTTCTATTTCCCCTATAATCCTTTCCATGCTTACTTTTCATGCCAAGTAAGGTCCTGCGCTGTGCTTCTGTGGCTCTGAGCTTCCAGATTTATCACTTCTGCCTGAGACAGGTTTTTGCTCTTCTTTTGCCCCACCTACTGAAAGTGTTTTCCACTGTTGGACACGAATTCTGACTTTTCCCCTAAGGTACAGATTTTTCTATTTTATAAATCTGTTCTAAGCTCCATTAACCATTTCCTTAATGAAGTCTCCTGCACCTAAAAGCTATTTCACCATGTAGGCTTTGCAGAAGTATATTATCAGGTATTTAAGTCAAGTTAATAATCCTCTTTATCTTTCCTAGCCAGATTCTTAAACTGGTCCTTGCAGATGATGGGAAGTTTTTATGGATGCTTTGCCTGGTGTTGTGGAGCTAAAGCTGAAAAGTGCTAATTCAAACATAAAAAGATGCAGTAATTTTCTCTCCTTTTCTTTTGCAGTGCAATTTTCCAGAGAGCCAGGATGGCTAGAAGGCACGTTAAATGGCAAGAGAGGACTTATTCCACAAAATTATGTTCAGTTTTTATAGCTTTGTGCATTGAACGCCAAGAAGGTGTACATGGTATCCATGGATTTTTGTTCACTTGTCTCTACTTTTGTGACTGCTTTTAATCAGTGAAGAGCTGGACTATGGATTGAAGATATTAATCTGTATAAAGACATTAAGTGTTGCCAAATATG
>VYXF01013000.1:171048-196305 GCA_013397295.1 Polioptila caerulea | reverse complement strand
TGGAATGGGGGGGGGAGGGCAAGAAAGAGGGATGGAGGGATAGGTTAATTTTTTTTTTTAATAGGGTGCTTGTTTTCTCACTTGTAAAGAGCAGTAGTAGTATGTTTGTTTGCAAGGTAAATAGCTTTGAAAGTCAAGTATTTGGTTGATCTGTGACTCAAGTTAGTGTCCTGGAGATTATGCTCTGATAACCAGCATTTTTAACAGAATGTGAGGGTGGTGAGGCCCTGGCACAGGTTGCCCAGAGCAGCTGTGGATGCTCCATCCCTGGAATTGTTCAAGGCCAGGCTGGATGGGGCTCTGAGCAACCCGGTCTAGTGGAATGTGTCCCTGCCCATGGCAGGGGATTGGAAGTAAATGATCTTTAAGGTCCCTCCCTACCCAATCCATTCTATGAATCTATGATCATTTTAGGTTTGGAAGATATTGATGGATAAAAAAAGCTATCATGCTGACAATTAAATTATATTTCAGACTGGGATAGCCAGTGCAGAACAGACATCAGTAAGTAAAAATAATAGTTATCAAGACATGACATTTTTCAAATGTCTTCAAAGAGCACATTCGTTTATGTTGCGTGTATGATTTCATTTATTTTATAAAGATAAGACACATGAACTTTTATTACAGGCTCCTATATGTCATGGTTCCTTTGCTACTCAAAAATATCACTGTAAATGAAATAAAATGTTATTTGTTATTTGACTTGTCATTCCTATGTTGCAGAGTATTTTACTCTGGTTCTGGAAGTCGTGGCATGAAATAATTATTGGCAGCTCTGTGCAGTCAGCCTCAAGCAGGCTCCAAAAGGGATGGGGAGCTTTCCTCACACAAAATAGGCAACTCTGGAAGTTGAAGCCAAAAGGGAAAAGAGAATCTCTGGCTATGATGCTTTTGCATCCTGGGGAATTCCTGCATTTTATCTGTTGTCTTAGCTGCTTGTTTACCTTGCCTGTCTTCCTTCCTTCTAATTGTCAACTGCAGGGTCTTATTGATGCCTCTAAATTTGTAGAACTTAAAAAAAGTTACATGCAGTTTATCACTAATTTTTCTATTTTTCTCTTCTTCAAGTAAGACAGTGGAGAGGCAGCAGGAAAGTGTGACAGGATGACATGCTAATACAGGCTCACTTATTTGTTAAATTGGACTCTGTGGATTTCGAGTCATTTACTGCAGCTCTACTTAGCTTACAAGTTTTCCTAACAAATGAGATTAGTAAACCAGTTAATGGTTAATGCTGCCTTGGGGTTGGGATGGCTTTTTTCCCCCCTGAGGATTTAAACCATGCCATTAATTTGTTCCTTTGCCTGGACTGCGCAGACCACTGGAGTAAGCACAAATCATTTCCAGATGGAGCAATGCACAAGTAAAGCCAGTACAGCTCTCCAGCACTGACCCTCATTGCTTGGAGGAGTTTCATTTGGTGAATTCTCCTGGTACTGGAGCAGTGACTCGCTGCCACAAAGCTTTCAGGCAGCTCTTGTCTTGGCTAGGTGACCCAGGCACTGAAAATGACTTCTGACCGGTTTGCTCCTTGATCCAGTGTTAAGGAAATAGCTGCACCAGGACTTGCAGCAGCAGCTTGCAGGTTTCCTTGCCCAGATTTGTTCACGTGGCAGAGCTCCCTTCTAGCTGGGTCTCACGTTGCCTGGGCCGACAGCTCTATCAACTCATCTGTGGCCTTAAAGACTCATTCTGGAGGCAGGATGGGATTTGTGCGCCAAACTCAGTTTTCATGGCTACCAGTAGGTAGCAAATGTTGAAAGAAGAGGGAGAATATAAATCTTTGGTGTTAGCCTTGCAGGTGTGGCAGCTAGGTATGCTGGCTTGTCAGATGGTGAAGCTCTGATAATTTGAAGCTTACAAGCTTTGGAAGTTGCTTCCATTTGTTTTGCTGTTGTTTTAAAACTGCAGTGCATGTTTGATCTTGTTCTGGCTGCTGTCCTCTAAAATTCTCAATGTGCTTCTCAGCTCTAGCTCTGTGTGGTGGGGCTTTTTTTCCATATAATTGAGGTTGTTTTAAAAGGCAGATTATATAGAGAAGGAATAATAATGTCTTTTCCATCCAGTCCTGTGAGCCTGTTTCACCTTTAGGTGAGATGTTTTGAGATTCCTGTTACTCCTGGAGCTATGCAGAACCCAAACAAGAAAGAAAACTTTTCTGCTGAGAAGTGATACACTGAAGAGAGGTAACACCAATCCAAACTTTCTCACGTCCCAGCCGTTGTCTGAAGGCAGTGGTGTGAGCTGAGCCAGATCAGATCTGGCTTTCAGGCTAACCACACTGCCTCTGAGGAATTCACTTGTGGGAACTGCTACCCACCAGATGGGTTTCCACATCAGCCCAGTTACACCAATGCCAAGTACAGACTTGCACAGCCCAGTAGCCATGCACAGCTCATTCTTCATCCTCGCTGCTGAGCAGAGCTGTGAACGATGCCCTCAGTGCTGACTGCTTGGAAGGGGAAATTAAAAGATGCTAAAATTAAAAAAAAAAAACAACAAAGAAAGAAAGTCAGGCTTTTCAGATTGCTTGCTTTCCTGAAAGTGGCCTTTTTAGGGCGTGCCTCCTGGCTGTCTTATCCATGGCTTGGTAGATTTTGGAGGAGTGCAGTAATGTGCTGTTGAGACAGGAAGGAGGACAGGGAGTGCATTCTGGAGAAAGCAGGATCTTTCTCTTGGCCTGGAGCAGGAGTGGTCATTCTCCATGGGTGTGGCCTCTGTCCTCTTTCATGGATCTGCTCTCCTGTCACAGCTGTGGGCGCAGAGGAATTAATCCTTGGATTGGATTCCCTTCCCTTGCTCTGTGCTTTTTACTGCAGGCAGGGCCAAGGACTTGTCAGTTTTCAAAAGCTGAGGCTGCTGGTAGTGAATGCATGACATGGGCTGAAAATTAGAGTGTGAATTAGGAAAAAAACCCAAATGTGCTTTTATGCAAAACGGCGTTGGCCTTGCCATCACTGTGGGGCCAGAGACTGAATCCCTCAGCCTGGGGATTGAGGTCGAACGTGTTTGCTGAATAATTCATGGCCAAGCTGGGCTCAGCAGAAATTTATAGCCTTTATAGGGTGCAGTGCTGTGCCTTGGCCAGCAGCACTTCTACTCTGCTGGGTGAAAAGCCCTGGGGTTTCAGGCTGCTGAAGGTTGTTAAGTGTTGTCCCAGCCGATGTTCATGGCAGGTTTCCTTCTGATGCCATCTTTTATGAGGAGCGAAAGAAATATCTCATTAGCTGATTTATCTGTCCTGTAATGAATGTTCCTGCCACACTGCTTGCAGCTTTTGCTACCCTAGCCTCTGTAATTGTGTCACAGAAGAGACTTGGGCAGAAACTTGCCTTCCTTAATGCTGTTTCTTGTCCTCTTAACCCATTTCATAATTCTTACCTGGTTTGCAGTTTGAGGAGAAAAGTTGCTGACAGAGGGCCTGTGTAGGCTGTAAATGCACCAGTGCTAAACTGGGTTTCACTGAAAGTCTTCGCTGGAGTTTCACCTCTTCAGCTGAATGTGTCTTGGACATTGTTTTCTACATCTACATTTCTACAGTCCAACAGTCTGCCCTTATCTGTCCTTGCAGTAGCCACAGGTAAGCGCCAAATAAACTTCACCCTGTCAACATCCACAATTAAAGTAAGAACACCTCAAAAACCTCATGGTAGGACAAGTAAAATCTGTGACAGCAAAGGACATTTTTTCCAGTCCTTTCTTAGTAATACTGTACTCCTCATGAACTCCCAGTCTCTGCGGATACCTGAGTGCCCCAGCTTGAGGTCAGGTTACAAGTTTCATTATGGTTTTAAGTAGTGATAGCATCGTCTTATTTCTAGAACAGCATGTGACAGATGCATCTGCTTGTAAACATATGGGAAACTTTTCTTAACACTGCTGATCCCCTACTATTCCTTCCTTCTGACAATTCAGCAAAGAGAAAGCAGGTGCAAGGATTTTTGGCAATAAAAAGTTTATGCAACTTGTTATTAAAAGACCAAAATGAAATTAAATGGTGCTCTTACACCACAGAGCAGGCTTTGTGCAGAACTTGGTGGTGAATTCTGTAGAGAGCATCCAGAACAAATTAAGATAGTTAGAAGGGGAAATAGAACTCCTGCTATCTTACTGTAATTACAACGACCCTGAGAAGGCATGGGGAGACCTTGTGTATATAAAACAGAATTTCTCTCAGGGCAAGAGGGATTCACTAACTTGGGGCAATGGGAAGAGCAGCAGGAGGCTAAAACAAACTGGAGCCCAGACTGGTCTGGCTACTGAAGGTTTGTTTCATCCAGTGGGATGTGGCTTGTGCCCAGAAGAGTGTCAGCACATGGTTTGTGAAGCACAGGGACCCAGGGGGAATGCACCACAGTGTTCCTCAGAGCTGGACATTCCTTGTCTTACAGCCTGAGGAGCCGGAGCCATCGCAGGAGCGGCGATCCTGGAGCTGACAGAGACTGCTGGAACCAACACTGCAGCTGCCTGCAGAAAGATGTTTCTGTGCATTTGAAGTTACTTTATGTTGAAGCATTCAAGTCCAGGTTAAATGGGGCTTTGAGCACTCTGGTCTAGTGGGAGGTGTCCCTGCCCATGGCTGGAGGTTGGAACTGGATGATCTTTAAGGTCCCTTCCAACCCAACCCACTCTGGTTCTGTATTGCTCCTACATGAGCAGGCTTATCTCTAAGGATATCACTGCACCAGCAGCTAGCTGAGATTGAAATGCAAGGAATACTTGCAATCAAACCAGTTTAATTCAGGTATATTTGTACAATTTGTATAAAAAAAAAAAGAAAAATAGGTACTTGCAGACATTAACATAAAGACCAAACAATATTTTCTATTTATTTAAAAAGCTTTAAACATACAGAAGCAAACCCCTAATTATAAATGCATCATTATGCATAGTTTTTACTGTTTACACCATACTGCTGGCTGCTTTTATTTTTCATCCAGGAATCTATTTAAACTCCAAGACTTCTTAAACATTCCTCTGAGCTTCCTGGCCTCAGAACTGCTGTCTGTCTTATCAAGTCATTGACCTCCAGCTGAAAACATTGCTCTAAAAAAAGTCAAATCTTTAATAAACAATTAAAAGTGCATTAACTGTAGAATTTTTTAATTTCATAAATGTTTAAACAAGTCAGTGAAAAACACCACCCTGTGAATTAGCTTTTTGCATGATTGATTGTAAAGTATCTTTTTAATAAGATTTTGATATTGCAAACTTTAGTCTTTTCTATTTTACTCCGTGCAACTGCTCAGTCACACGATGTGTAGTATTCCTGAAATACCCACTGCAGTACATTACACTATTTTACATTTTAACTGTGTATACAATGCTCTTGCTGCATATCCCTGTTCCTTCTTACAACAAAATAATTTAGCTCAATGAACAAAAGCCCACTCTCTAAAAGCTGTTATAGTTTGTCTTGTATTTTGCAGGAGACAAATGCCTATTTCATTCTAAACAAATTCAAAAGAATGTAACAAACTTCCCAGTAGCTAAAAACTAGGGTTGGGTTTTGTGGTTTCTTTTCCTTTTTTCTGTACACAGGTTTAGATTAAAAAAGTGATGGCTATTCTGCTTAAGTGTCCTTGATAAGAGAATACTGCCTCTTACAACATCTATATCCAATTGTAGCTATTATTCAATGATCTCTAGCAAAAAAATAATAATCNACAGTCCAACAGTCTGCCCTTATCTGTCCTTGCAGTAGCCACAGGTAAGCGCCAAATAAACTTCACCCTGTCAACATCCACAATTAAAGTAAGAACACCTCAAAAACCTCATGGTAGGACAAGTAAAATCTGTGACAGCAAAGGACATTTTTTCCAGTCCTTTCTTAGTAATACTGTACTCCTCATGAACTCCCAGTCTCTGCGGATACCTGAGTGCCCCAGCTTGAGGTCAGGTTACAAGTTTCATTATGGTTTTAAGTAGTGATAGCATCGTCTTATTTCTAGAACAGCATGTGACAGATGCATCTGCTTGTAAACATATGGGAAACTTTTCTTAACACTGCTGATCCCCTACTATTCCTTCCTTCTGACAATTCAGCAAAGAGAAAGCAGGTGCAAGGATTTTTGGCAATAAAAAGTTTATGCAACTTGTTATTAAAAGACCAAAATGAAATTAAATGGTGCTCTTACACCACAGAGCAGGCTTTGTGCAGAACTTGGTGGTGAATTCTGTAGAGAGCATCCAGAACAAATTAAGATAGTTAGAAGGGGAAATAGAACTCCTGCTTACTGTAATTACAACTGGAAAAGGTCTGACCCTGAGAAGGCATGGGGAAACCTTGTGTATATAAAACACAATTTCTCTCAGGGCAAGAGGGATTCACTAAGTTTGGGCAATGCGAAGAGCAGCAGGAGGCTAAAACAAACTGGAGCCCAGACTGGGCTGGCTNTGAAGCATTCAAGTCCAGGTTAAATGGGGCTTTGAGCACTCTGGTCTAGTGGGAGGTGTCCCTGCCCATGGCTGGAGGTTGGAACTGGATGATCTTTAAGGTCCCTTCCAACCCAACCCACTCTGGTTCTGTATTGTTCCTACACGAGCAGGCTTATCTCTAAGGATATCACTGCACCAGCAGCTAGCTGAGATTGAAATGCAAGGAATACTTGCAATCAAACCAGTTTAATTCAGGTATATTTGTACAATTTGTATAAAAAAAAAAAGAAAAATAGGTACTTGCAGACATTAACATAAAGACCAAACAATATTTTCTATTTATTTAAAAAGCTTTAAACATACAGAAGCAAACCCCTAATTATAAATGCATCATTATGCATAGTTTTTACTGTTTACACCATACTGCTGGCTGCTTTTATTTTTCATCCAGGAATCTATTTAAACTCCAAGACTTCTTAAACATTCCTCTGAGCTTCCTGGCCTCAGAACTGCTGTCTGTCTTATCAAGTCATTGACCTCCAGCTGAAAACATTGCTCTAAAAAAAGTCAAATCTTTAATAAACAATTAAAAGTGCATTAACTGTAGAATTTTTTAATTTCATAAATGTTTAAACAAGTCAGTGAAAAACACCACCCTGTGAATTAGCTTTTTGCATGATTGATTGTAAAGTATCTTTTTAATAAGATTTTGATATTGCAAACTTTAGTCTTTTCTATTTTACTCCGTGCAACTGCTCAGTCACACGATGTGTAGTATTCCTGAAATACCCACTGCAGTACATTACACTATTTTACATTTTAACTGTGTATACAATGCTCTTGCTGCATATCCCTGTTCCTTCTTACAACAAAATAATTTAGCTCAATGAACAAAAGCCCACTCTCTAAAAGCTGTTATAGTTTGTCTTGTATTTTGCAGGAGACAAATGCCTATTTCATTCTAAACAAATTCAAAAGAATGTAACAAACTTCCCAGTAGCTAAAAACTAGGGTTGGGTTTTGTGGTTTCTTTTCCTTTTTTCTGTACACAGGTTTAGATTAAAAAAGTGATGGCTATTCTGCTTAAGTGTCCTTGATAAGAGAATACTGCCTCTTACAACATCTATATCCAATTGTAGCTATTATTCAATGATCTCTAGCAAAAAAATAATAATCAATGAATGGTTTCATAAACAACAGGTGATTAAAGTAAAGGATTTATTATAATCTGCTTACAGTTGTTTGCAAAGACAGACATACGTTTTTGCATAAAGATATAAATTGCTTTTTAAAACTAATTTAGTGTGTTTAATTATATGAAGTTTCTGTGAATTATGAATTGTACCAAACCAAGATTAAAAGTAATAAGGTACAAAAATAGGAGCAAACAGACAACAATTTGGACTGGGACAGGCATTTAACAGTGAAGTGTAGAATATGGCTTTGCTATTTTAGTCAAGCAAAGTTACTCTGAGACAGAAAAGGAGGCAGTAACTTTGTTAATATAAAAAGCCGCTGCAGACTGTATTCACCCAGAACCTGGCTTTGAAATCTTCTATTTTAGACTTTTTTTTTTTAAAAAAAAAGTAAATTAAAAGATGGATGTATGACTGTGTCTTTACTGTAAACAACCAGTCTGCATGCTGTATATCTCACGTTGGAAGTTTGGCTTTCATATTGCTGTGCAGGTCAGTATTTAAAGATCTGCCTATGAATTAGACTCCCAAAATGCAAATAATATATGTATGTATATATTTATATATAAAAAACCTCTCTGAATACAGTCTTTACAGATTACCCATTGCATAAGGCAGGTGTCATTTAAAAAGACAAGTAGCGCTGACTGTCTTCAGTGCACCACAGTGCACCTCCAAATTTGGGTTCAGAAAGGGTGTAGAATTCTTAATTCGACCACCATTGACAAGAAATGCTACATTCTGACCGGCCAAGGGACACACTATAGCTCAAAAATACCAGTGGCACCCAGAGAGAACACTACAGATTAGGACTCTGAAAAACTATTCTATTTAAACATGAGCATATGGTAGCAACAGTTGAGCCTCAGAAAAGTTCACCTGTCCTCTATTCTACTCCAAAATCTTGTAGTTGCTTATAAATTGTGAAATAGTGAAAATCACCTCAAAAATTCTTTTCTTTGCAGTCTTATTCTAGAGAAAACATTTTTTGAGACAAAATCAGACCAACTGAGTTGAACTTGTAGAGCGAACATTTGTCTTCTTGGATGTATCCCGATTATTACAAAAACGCTTACAAAATTACAGATGCTTTTAGTTTGTCACTAAAAATTCTACTCAGCTTATCTGCCCGTATCATCCCTCACCATCCCTCTCACGAGTACAAATCTCTTTGATATACTTACTGTAATGATCTGCATGTTCCCTTCAGCATAACCAGAAATCACTCTCCCCCATCTGAAATAATAATCTGACCTTTTAAGATGTTTCACAGATCCAGTATTCAAAGGAAAAAAAAACAAAACCAAACAATCTGGGAAACCTTAGTTAAAAAAAAGGAAAATCATTCAACATGTTGCTCACCCCCATTCCCCTGAGAGAGAAAGGGAATAGAGGGCAAGAACTCACTAGATCATTAAGCTGGCAAAAGCTTTGGAGAGAGACCGTAATTTGTCTTGTTAAATGAAACCTTGGTAAAGTGGCAAACACAAAAATGTGTCGTTTCCTACAGATATATGAAGCAGGAGTTCTACGATGTGCTCAAGTCACATACACTTGCAAGAGAGACGAAAGGGGAGGAAAATAGAGGGAGAAATAGAAAGGCTTAAAACACAACTGAAAAGGTTAAGCGTGGTTATTTACAACAGATACTGTAGGATGGTAAATTAGATATGATGCTAAAAAAGGCACAGCTTTCCCTTTCTTAAATACACTGTAAACGGTTCATTATGCATGCAGAACATTTCACTTTACAAAAAAATTACCTTGTTTGTTTAGACAAAGATAGTACTTAAATAGTCTCCAGCAAAATAGAGTTCTTTCAAAAATACTTTCCCGTTCATCCTATTAACCATTAAAGATTTTTTGTCTCATTTACAAAAGCTCCTTACACCTTATTTCAGGTCCTTCACAATTTATACATACAGCAATGTACAGTACAGCAAAAGACTGCAAAAAATTATTTGTAAAGCCAGCACAATAGATACTATAAATTGATACCAGGGCATTTGTTTTTCACATCTTATCCTTTTGAATTAAATAGTAAATGGACACTTAACACAGTGTATATCATCTATGATGGGATAACATGGGATAACAAATGCCACAGGTGGGGATAACAGTATTCCACACCAAATGTTCTGTTATTACTTTACACATTAGGGTTTGTGTGTGTGTATATATGTGTGTATATATATATAGTTTTTGTTTTTGTTTTTTTTTTTTTTACAAGAAAAGAATATTAATGCCCCATATTGACTTTACGTTTTATGTGCAAACCAAGGGTAAGCTTTAAAAAGTTCTCATTAGTTCTCGAACCCTTTTAAAACAAGCAAACAATACCAGAAACTACATGGCATATTTAAAACTCCATCTGTTAAAATATCAAAATCAAAGAGTTATTGACTAGATATGGCTTTTCATCCAGAGGAACAGGAACATTTTCTAAGTGTTTTAGGGTTATGGGGTAATTTCCAAACATCTAGGTCTTGCCAAATCCAAGTCAACTGCTTTCCATTCCCCCAAACCCTTCATATGATTTTAGACTATTCAGAGACTGCTGAACAAGTGTAAAGAGCATGTTTAAAATATGGTTTCTTGGGTCCTTCATGGGTGTGGAATAACACAGGGAAACTTAAGGCAAAGTTCTTCCATTTAAGACATTTTCTATCACTTCCTGTGAAAGTACAGGGGCTTGGCATTCCCAGATTCCACCTTTGGTAGCTGGTCACTGATGATTTCCACCAGCATGGCTGGAAACTCTACTTTCAGTGCCTGAGACTCTCGGAAGGTGTAGAAGCAGAATTCCAATAAGTCACTAACAAGCTGAAATACAGAAAGAAACATTTTTTAGGAAAAACACCGAGATTTTTGCATGCAAACAACAGCTTACTGATAATTGATTATTTCCAATAAATAACGTCTTACTCTGACCTGACAGTCCATTTACAGGGGTTGTAGAGCAAACAAAAGAACCCAAATGCCAAAGGCCTGCTTGACTCATTAAAAATCAGCAAACTAGGAAAACCCAAGAGACCACAGATTCGATTTTTCAGCCTAGTTGCACTTTTCCTTTCACTAACAGCAACTGGCCACCATGAAAACTCCAGGTCTACAAAAATAAAGCCTTCTGCCCAGAGGGAAAAGATCAGCCATAAACTATTGTATCTCTGAGCTTCAGCTGGATACACACTCATTAAATCAGATTATTTGGTTAACTTCAGTGCATTCTCCAGGGCCTACGACCTACAACTGCCAGAGCAGCTGATGTTGAGCTCAACAACACAACTGCTGTGTCACACAGTGGCATTTCAGGTTTTACAGTGACCCAAGCTACAGATTTTTTGGTGGCTGTGACCTAAATGCATCTCCTAAAGCCTTACATTACGTTGGACCCTTCCCAGTCTTTAAGAAATGTGAAGGAATGAAGCACATCCAGGTTCTGTGAGTGTGTGAACTTCCACTGCAGTTCACACACTGTTGTGTGATTGAAGGAAAGAGCCTCTGCTGTTTAAAAATCCAAGTGTTAAATTAATTTTGGCACCTCGTGTTCTTGCAGAGGACTTGAAACGCTTCTGCTTGTGTAGTTTATCAAACACAAGTTTGTCATTTCAGTTCTTACCATGCAGAATTGCACTCTGCCATAAAGCCCCTGTTAAAGATAGAGCAAATAAAAGTGGACTTCTGGAAGGCAGAAAAGGAAATGAATAAAAAAATGTGGGCAGCAACATTTCCATCCTGTAGCACCGTACCTTATTTCAGGACTTTCACAGCTGTTCTTGCAAACATGTAAGCAGTTTATGAACATCCCAGAGAAGTGCTGAGATCACTCAAACACGTGAGTCACTGTATTGAGCACTACATGAGTCTGTTTGCTGGGGCTTAGGTCATTCCTGATGATCTGGCATGTCATGAAGCAACACTAATTAATTAAACAGATGCATGCTAAATAAGTAGCACAGACTTAATCTGGTTTTCAAGGAAAAAATGCTGATGTTCCAAGGTTTACTTTACCCATGAAGAGGAGGTTGTTACTGCATATACCACGTGCCAAAAACACTCTAAACAGCATGAAACCAAAGTGAAGGAAACTGTGTCTTGGTGTGATTGCCACTCCCTCCTCCCTGCCTCTGGCATCAAACACAAGCCCTAAGCAGAGTCAGCCTTGCACCCCAGCACAGCCTTGGCAATGACCCTGTGAATGTGCTCCTTTTCCTAAACTTCTCCCACATCGCTGAGTGTCAGGGGGGGGTGGGGTCACCTCTGTCCCACTGCCTTCTGTGCAGCTCAAGTGAATTCCTGCCTTGTCACGCCAATGTGGAGCCTCTGGATTCAGTGAGACAGGTCACGGGAAATCCTACCTAGAAACTACTAATTCTGACTTCTTTGCAAGGTTTTAGTAGTACCAAGTACACACTTATATCTGGTGACTATGCAGACATGGGGAAATGAAAAATAACACTAATGCAGGAAGCATCATCTACTCTATTCAATAAACAAGATTATTTTGTCCAGTGGGTGAAAACCAGGATGTGATCATGGATACGATCACAGCCCAGCACACCACAGATCTCACCACACAGGAGAAAGGTTAAGTTTGTGCAACGGTTTAAAAGAAAACCCCTAGAACCCTTCTATCATGTCACACTTGGGTTTGAAGCCCTAAGGATAATGTATTTTCTATATCTATTTAGTCTGCTGAAACTTTTGTTCCACTTTCTCAAGCTATCAGCTTTAACATCCTTGACAATAATCATCCACATAAAGAAAAAAGGAGGACTAGGAGGCATGTGTGTCACACATGTGACCCCATGTGCCACCAGGACCATGGGATTGCAGTCAGGATCTTTTTAACTCCAGCATCGAAAGCTGCATGGCTTTTTGGGACTGGCAAAGCATTAATTTAAAATTAAGAGCAACAAATGTGGCAGAATTGAAAGCCAGCTCAGAAGTCTGAAAACGTAAACACTGTGCTAAGGTCAGACAGATAAAGCTGTGAGACCAAGAGCTGAGCCACGAGCAGGCTATTTTCTGCAGGTGTGTTCCCATGCATTTTCAAAAGTACCAGCCCCCTGCCAGCTCAGCAGCCTTGGCATGAGGATGCACTAAAAGGATGAAAAACTCAGGTCCCACAGGCAATGCTAATTTTGAAATTTAAGTCCTTGCTTCTGCATTCCAAATGACATTTGTCTGATGTAGTTTTGATTTGTATCAGGTAAATAATTTAGAAGGTCTTTTGCTTTAAAGGAGAAGTTCCCTCTTCAGTAAGGATATCAAAAGGTTTGTTTTCTCATGGAACACACAAGCTCTGTCTTTGCAGTGACTGAGGCACCACAGGTGAGAAGCAAGGTAACACAAGCTATCTAGGCACCTCTGAAAGTGCCTTATGAATTTCCTAGATCAAATATACTCCTGGTTGTTCTTGCCTTGTAAAGCCCTGTGTCCTGAGAACTCCTGACTACACTTTATCTGACCACTTCTCCCTCCACTTCTCCCCAGAAGTTTGTACTGGAAAAGCTGAGAGCTCCCCCAGTCCAGCAGCGTGACAGACAACTCCAATTCAGCATTGAGGGTGAAAGCACTGCTGTTTGCACCAGCAGTGCAATGGTGACTAGAAACACCCTGGCTTCTACAGTCTCAATAATTTCAACTCCTGAAGCACTCTTCTGAAGACTTACAGCTTGGCAGTGCAGTTAAGGCCACAAGTAAAACAATTCCCAATTCTCTCATCACTACCCTGCAGAGTGTGCTGCACTTCAAACATTTTCAAGGATACACCAGTCTTAGCAATTCTGATATTTTTACCTAATCAATTTTTACATTTGTATGCTGTATGGAGCACCTCTGAGAAATAGGAGTATTAATCAAATGTAATTTTCTGTTATTAGGGTGGGGTGTCCATAAAATGGACTTTTTCACGCATACTGTTCTTCATAATTAAAAAAAATGAATCCTTTAATGAAGTCCCTGAAGTTAATACAGTTAGAGTGACCTTCGAGCACTTGCCCCATTTTTACAGCAAAAAGAATTTATTTTAGTTTGGAAATCTCACCATGATGCCTTCGCATTTCCAGAAATGGTAAGAACTATTGGATTTGCAAGGGTGCACATTTCTGTGCTTCATTTTCTCCAAATTCTCTCAGAGTCTCTGAGCGTGGTATGAAAGCCCACAGCCACTCCTCTATCAGGAGCATCTCTGTGATTAAGCCTACTGAGACAGCAATTAGGACAGCAGTAGGGTAACAACACAATGCTGAGTAATTTCTTCCTATTATTAGCTACAGCTATTACTGTCAAAAACTTCAGTGTTCTCCTATATTTAAAAAAAAAAAAAAAAAAAGAAGACACTCCAAATTGCCTGTCTCTGTCCCTTTCAGGAACGGGTCTCTGCCCACCCAGCTCTTTCCTCACTCAGCAGAGACCTCAGTGAGTTTAGGACTATTGTCACTTCCTGCTTTTTCCACTTGGTGCAGTGGATACAAAACTCCTGCTCCCACAACCAGCAAGGCTAAGGAAAACCAGAGCCAACTAGCTCTTGATTATTCTGTTACCACTATATTCGTTTCTGCTCCCAGTCCTATGAAAATCCCGTGATGTAAAATAATTATTGCTCCAAGGGCTCAGGAAGGAAGTTATTCCCTGTGGGATGGCGTACAGGCTGATTCTTGTAGATCCATATGTCCTTTGGTGACCCACAGTGGCCAGTTCTTAGCTGTCTAGGAAATCCTGAACTCTAACCCAAGAGTAAAACCTTCCACCATCACAGGGAGTACAAGGAAAGACCAAAGGATGAAGCCTCTGGTAATATCTATGCAGACTACTTGCCTCATGGCAGTAAGGAGTAAAAGGTGGATAAAATACATATGGATTAGGCACTAACAGTATCTGGCAGAGCAAACATGGACCCTGCTTCTGCCTGGGCAGGTGCATTAATCTGACTGAGGAACTGCACTCATTTCTTCAGCTTTCCTTCATAACCACGTGCACACCCAAACCACAGCCCCTGACACCTGGACATGCCACAAAAGAGCCTGAGTTCAACTCGTGTTCTGTACCTGAAGGACACACCCACAGCATCACACACCAATGAAACATCCTCATCCCTTGGCCAGTGCAAATTTTGAGCCAAATCTCCTTTGCTCTTCTTCCAACAGGAGCAGGGTTCTGCCCTTCCCCAACAAACACCTACTAACATGAAGGAAGAGAGATCCAACCATCACAAACTGAGTGACTTCTGTCTCCATTAGGGAGCTGGGAATCAATTTCTCACTTGACAGATGCATATTAGCTGCTGCAACACACACCTAGCACACTCCCACATCGCTGCTGCTCTGGGAGGAGAGGCTGGATCTCTCCTCTCAATAAACAGAGAAAATGCTCACCCTGAGAATTCAGGCACTGGGACTGAAATGAGGCTCTAAAAGGCTCACTGTCTGCGGCACACAGCTTGGGCAGATCAGCAGCAGAAGTAAGTGTACCCAAAGGTGTTGGTGACAGCTGAGGGGCTCATCTGCAGCTTTGTATCTGCAGGATTAGGAACCTGCAGAGGCACATTTGCATCCAATACAGCAGCCCTTGCAACCCTGCCCCGGGAGGGTCCATGCCCTTATTCCCAATGTCGGATTTTTCAGTGAGTGAAACTCTGGTGCTCTCAGCCTATGGAAAGATCCATCTCAGCTATAAAGTATTCCCTTCAGGAACCATAAAAAATTAATTATTCAGCAGCATGAGCCTTAAGGAATTTATTTTTGTTTGGCAGAAAATGTCAACAAGCAAATGACAGCGCAGGGCGCTGCCTTGCCAAGACAAGGGGAAGGTTCACATTAGGGTTTAATGTCATGGCATTGAAACAAAAGCCCTCTTCACTCAAAGCCTGTTTAGTATCAGCCAGATTGAAACCAAATTCAGCTTTTGTTCTGCAAACTGCCTAACCATACACTGCACAGTCTCTACATGAAATGAGGCCTGCCATGCAAGATACAGCCCCTCCTGCCAAAGCCAACAGGAGATGCTGAGGAGGATCCAAGAGAAGTTTTTGATACCATGTGCAGGACATCTGTTTCTAATGTTCCTGAGGGTGTTTGTCAGGCACTTCACCTTCATCCAAGTGCTGCATGTGCATCTCTCCCCGAAATGCCCATGGCCATTCACAGGCACAAGACCAAAACCTCTGGGGTCTAGGTAGAGAGGGGGGCTGTCCTTGCTACACTCTGGTTCTTCAGGACAGGATGCACACGAGCCACCCCAAATAAGAAATACAATCCCTCCAAGAAGGAAATATGGGATCATGGACTCATTAAGGCTGGAAAAGAACTTTGAGATCACTGAGTCCAGCTGTTAACCCAGCACTGCCATGCCCACCACTAACCCACATCCTGCTGCCCCAGCACCCAGGGCTTCCACACAGCACCATGCAAACAGAGAGTGACAGGGCAGGCTGCAAGGCAGGATCCTAAGGCCCAGCACAGGTGTGCACATGCACAAAACCCTGTTCTTCTTGTCTACCCAGGATGGGTTTCCATCTCTAATTTTTCAGGTGCTTTGAGGCTTTATGGATCATTAAATAAAGTTGCTGATGTTTTCAAATACTTAAGTGCCTGCCTGGCCTTCTTGAAAATGTCTTTTTTTCCTCAGCTCGGCACTTTTCTACCTGCACATATGTTCGCTGTGTGGATGAATGATTTAGCCTACTGAGCAATGTAAAACCATCTTGTTTGGGTTTTCTTTTTCTTCCTCTTCTTATATAAGCCAAGCATACTGTAATTTGATATTTCCATGCACTGTATTTCATATATTCCTCAGACAGATGTCTTAAAAATGAGGTTGATGAAAGCAAGTCTGGAGGTGCTAAGGAGCAGGTTTTTTTATTGCTTGCCCCTACACTCAGGTAAAGTGAATTCCACGAGTGATGAGGTGCTGCTCTGCTCAGATGGACAAGCTGGATACAGCAGGAGGGCTGAACAAGCACGAATTGTGCACCAGCCCCTTCAGGCTTGCACTGAAAATGCCAATGCTGAGACTATAGCAGCATGTAAACATGGGGCCTGAGCTCCAGTTAGACTGCCCAGCACCAAATACATTCTGATCCTCTAAAATTATAATGGGGTAAGTGAAAAATACATAGGTGACAGCTGAAGAAGTGTTCCTCCTGGACTAAGGAACTGAGCAGAAAATTTGCATTCACGTCGACTGAACGGAGAAATTCTGCACTAGCAGGCAGTGGGGAGAGAATATTAATTCTCACTTCTCATTAATATTATCACCAGTCTAAATTTATTCTGATGGATTTCAAAAACCAAACCACAAAAAAACCCCGGTTTTAAAGAGAAAAAATAAACAAGTGCCCTTGTTGAAAAAACCTCCAGTATCATCTCTGAAAGGAAGCACTGTTGTGGAGACAACCGGCCTTTCTAACAGAGATTACTGACAATGGGACTTTCTTTAAATAAAGTCCTTTGAAAGAAAGAGCTCTATTAAAACAAAAGTAATGCAAAAATAGCTTAATTAAAAATTAAATAAAATGCAAGAGCAGCCTGCATCCTCTGGTTAGTTCAGCTCCCAACGGTTAATGCTGTGTTTTGGAAAATGTCTGTAGGACATGGGAGCGCTCTCGGTAAGCGCGAGCCTGTCATCCAGTCACCTTAACCACACAAACACTCCTCTTTCAGCAGCAAATCACAGGCACTGCCTATCCTGAAGAGGATTAGAAAACTCCATAAATGCAGGGGTTTGTTATGCTGCCTCGAGGTTCAGATGTGAATTCTTGCAAATGATTTTATCACCCATCCTTTTTCTTTCCACTAAAACACTGCAACTTCCTTTGCTGGCACTGAGCAAATGAAACCTGATCTCTGAAGAATGAGCTATTACTGCAGTACTAATAATACTCTCCCAGCCTCCCACTAAGGTTTGCAATGTTTTAATGAACAACAGAACAATATTTGAAAAATAATTCCATATGTACATTCTGTAAACAGACCTCAGGCTCTTACACCGATTTGACCTGAAGTGCACCGTACTGTACCGTCTCTGCAAAATGAGATTTAAGTCGAGTACAAAGACGTGCATTTGTATGCAGGCTCTGAAAGCAAGTGCTGTAGCTTCTTCATGCAGCAAAGATCCTTCCCTGCCCACCCAAAAATGGTGCAGTTTGCCAGGTTTTACTGGGAGGGTGATGTGCGTGGTGGGAGCTCTCCTCTCATGTACCCAAACATGACTAAAGGCCACTCTCACTGTTTCCAGGAATCTCCCATCACTGGCTGCACCGTGGCACAGCTTCACAGAGGATGGGTGCCAGAATGGGCACCCCAAGGAACTCTCAGGGGGCACTAGGAAAACCCTCAGCTTGAGGAGGCCTTACCAGCTGGGTCACTTGTTCTCCCTTTAGAGGCTGCAGGCTCCCTCAGAGAAAGCTAAAGGAGAGACAGCCCTGCTGCTGCAGAGGCAAATTCTGCACTTATCATTACACTGGCTAGAAACAGGTTGCTCCCAGCTAAACACCTCAACATTATGGACACCCCTTCTGGGATCTACCACGCCTATGACCACTCTGTCACCCTGAGCAGAGGCATCAGCAGCCCAGGTGCTCTGAGACCAAACTTTTAGTTTCCTGTGTCATTCATCACATCTCACACCTGAGACATGTAGAACACCTTGTGCTGGAATAAGGCAGGGTGGCAGAAATAACCCAGCAAGGAATCCTCCATTTGAAAAGTTAAAATAAAGCTTCAAACAGCCAGGATGGCTCCAAGGTCTCAATATCTCTTTTAAAGTCATCATTATTACAAACCCAGCTGTAAAAGATCACCAAATTAATTCTGTGTTTACTGGCACATCAGGCGTGTTGGATGTGTACTACACTAACCCTGCACCTTTCACCTTAATGACTTCTACTTTCATATTTTAACTTCTTTAATTCATCTAACAACTTCTCTCAGAGGTCCCTTTAAAAAGAATATGGTTGTTTTTTGTCTCCCTGTCAGTTAACACAATTAAAGACTATTTGTTTACCGTAATGGAGAGATTTTTTGCTTAACTTTTCTGCACTCCCTGAGGAGTTATACTTACATCATGCATGGAGTCAAGAAGTTTAGTCAGTTGGTAGAATCTCTGCCAGCTTTGCCCAGAGTTACTTGGACATTTAGTTACCATCTTCTTTAGTTCTTTAATGTAATTTGCCCTCATTTCTTCAAATGCAGCTTGGCTTTTGAGACCATCCTTGGGAACTGTCATTGAAAAGACAGTCTTAAATTAGTATTAACTGCATTGCTTATTCTTTTGATGTGCATACTTTAAACAGTTACACCAGTCAATGGATGAAGGAATGAAACCTTTAAGCAAAGTCCATAATTTTACAGACATTGGTGAGGGATCAGCAACATCACACAGATTCTCAAGCGATTCAGGCATCCTCTCCAGATGTGTGATTGCAGAAGCTGTGGCAGAGGACAAGATAACATCTCAGAAATACGACACATGCTAACCTCATGTCCAAACTGCTTTCCATACAGTCCAACCACATAAAAACCAGGCAGATGGATCAAGGGTATTTTGTTAGAAGCTGAAAACGTGATTTATCATTCTTGAATGATTCCCCACACTTGGCAGAGGAGGAGAAGGTACAGAATCGCAGCTGTTATCTGCAGAAACGCTAGACCAAGTGACACATTTTTATGCCATCAAGTAAGATCTAAAATTTCTTTGAATGTTAGCAAGCATTTGCATAGCATCTAGAGCCATTTTTCTGCACAGAACAGAAGACTGCTCTCCAAGCAGGCGTCCTGACTCAGTGCTTGACCATGACAGACAGTTGCAAGCACTTCTAGTCTCCTGTTAAAGTTTCCATCTGCCAGACAGAGATAGAATCACGATCATGGAATCACCATTTTATAAATGGGTCAAAAGTACAGTTTTCTGATCCTTTTTATGGTGACTGATATCAGCAAGGCTGATCCCAAAAGCAAATACCCTGTTTCTTTATGGACTGCAAACATCCTTGCACTCCTGCAGGGTCTGCCCCAAACAGGAGTGGCTTATGAGGATCAGATCCCTATGAAAACTCCAAAGAGATTACTAACAACATTACTCAAAATGTTCCAAGGTGTAATATCTGAATTGGTTGAACACTGCTTAATCATCAAATTTTCGTTTTTTTTTTTTTTTCTCTGTATCTCTTAGGCATAGTCCATAGAAGGAAAATAAAATAATGGCCTGTACAGGAGTGATTTTATTTCCTAAGCAAGCCAGAAAACTATGTCAGATTCAGCTAAATGGGAAGTTAACCTACTAAAAAGAGAAAGAAAAAGAAGGTGATCTTCCAATTTAGCTTACCCTGACTTAACATCTTGACAGAAACTGTCTTGTTCATCCTTTCCCTTCTCTTCTAAATCCTCTCAATGGCCCTCTATCCCACTGAAATCATATCAGAAGCATGTAAAAACTGCCCAAAAATGGCTCCAAAGTAGAAACTTTAAGAAAAGGCATCAGTATCTACCAGAGCAATTTAGCAATGGGGAACAAGGAAGAGCTGTACCACCACAAGAGCAGCAAGGACTTGAGGCCACCAAGTGCTGGAAGGGGGCATAAGGAAGAATCTTTAGAAAAAGCCTAGGAGGTGACACACCAACCTGCTGGCTGCTTGGTAAATACTATATATTTATATTACAAAATCATAGTATAAATATCATATGTTCGTTTAATTTTCAAATTCTAGATGCAAACTCTCTCAGTCAGCTGACAGATAAAAGAAACTGTCTGGAACAAATCTACAAATTCAGTTCAAGGTGAATGAACACAGAGGCACCAATCAAGATAAGTAAAGCCATCAGAGCATGCTGTGGCCCTCACACAAAATGCACAGGCTTTACAGCTCCTTTAATATGTACAGTGCTTATGGGCTGTCAGAGTCACTCTTTCTTTGTCTACTACTATGTATTTTACTGTTCTGTTTGAAAATTATTATCCTATCATCCCAGCCAGATTATTAAGGAAGAAAGAAAGACCACAAATAAAGAGAACTCAAGCAAAACATGAAAATCTGGAGGTTTGCCCAGTGTTTCTGATTTTACTTATTAAATGCAGCAATACTGTTGGCAAGCTCCCAAAATCTATGGTCTGTGGAGAGCAAGAAAACAACTGAGTTGTAATGTGTGGTTTCTTCCACATGTAAATGGACTGAAACTTCCTTGATGTGGTCGCCATGAAAGTTTCAGAATAACTTGTACTCTGCTCATCACATGATTCAATAAAAAAATTTAAATGAAAACAAACCTGGTGTTTTCTGTCATAAGACTGTACCAAGGTGCAATCACTCAAAACCAGGTTTGCTGCCCTTCACTTGACACCTTCTGGGTTTTCTCACCACCTCTTGTTCCATTTTGCTCTCCTTTTTCTCTCCCTCTAATGTAAATATCCTGGTTCTCCCAAAATAAACTATTTTTAGCAGGTTTTCTAGTGACCATGGTGTGTGTTTGAAAGGGTACCCAGCTCACTGAAGATAATTGGCCAGACTGATCTCACCTAATAGATTCTTGCAATAACTCATTAGTTTACACTCTTGAGAGGGTAGAATAATAAATCTCGGGCTTAAAGACATTTTGCTGCATTTTTAGAATGCCTTCAGGTTCTTTTTCTAAAGATTCTTCCCCTTTGAGGCTGATTAAAATTCTGTAGAGGCAGAGCTCCAATCCAGACACTCTCTTAAGAACATTTTGGGAGCCAAACCCTCCCTGAGCACATTGCTTCTGGAAACACCAGGAGTGACAACCTTTAAAAAAGCATCCATTTACCCCTCAGGGCAAGCCTGGAGCCCCTCTCCACTGCTCCAGGTTCACAGGCTGACCATCTCCAGCCCTTGGTGGAGTGGGATCTGGGGTCAGACTCCACAGGCTAGGAGACAAAGGGCTCCCAAAAAGTGGTGTCTGTCCCAATCCCAACAAGCTGGAACAGCTTCCATCGGAAGAGGGAAGGGAAGGAGACGGCCAGGCTCAAAAACCTTACAGCCTCAGGAGGTTTTCTGTTAGAAGATTCAAATTCCCTCCAGCCCTGACAGGAACTGCAGCCTCATGTCTCCCCTCAAAAGCAGGTACTTTAACCACAGAGCTGGCTTGTCATGGTGTCACCAAGGTGTTCCCCACAAAAAGCAGCAGGACTGCACAGCATAACATTTGTTTACAGGTTTACAGGCTGTTACTGATGGAAAAGTACTGTACAAGCTGCCTCTGTATTTATACAATTGCACTGGGACAGGAGGTTTTCAGTATTTTCAGTAAGCTAAGATCAAGAGATCTGCTAATTACTACACAGTGCTGTAACAAGCACCAAGATGTAATTTTGTGTCTTAAAACACAAAGCGTGATGCTCAAGAGAAAAAGGAAGCACACGCTGTCATTTATTAAACTTACAGAAGCCTGTAAAAGGGCTTTCCATTCTCAAGTCACTTGGCACTACAAGATCACCTGCTCTGCAGTGCAGGCAATGCACATCTTTTGATCCTGAAGGTCATGTTAAGTCAGCCAAACCCTGGTGGCTTTGAATGTCGAGCAGGGATTTTCCCTCAATCCCCACAGCTGTGGCACTTTCCTGGCATGTCTGTTGGTGTGGTCCTGCTATGGAAAGGGGGGCCAAAGTTCTGTGCCTGGCCACTCCTGTCCCTCCAATGCACCTGACACACTCAAATTGCAAAGACACTGCCCATGCTAACCGCAGATAAACCCCAAGGCATAAACCCAGGCTTATTCCTGCGGCCCAGCTGGAAACAAGTTTGGCTCTTCTGTCGAGTTGTTTAAAATCACCGCACCTCTTTGTGAACTGGGATGTTTTCAAGCATTCCTACACAACCACGGGCCCAACTCACCTGTGCTTAAGAGCAGCAGCACTTTCATGATGGTGTACTCCTCGAAGCTGAGCTGCAGGCGGACGAACTGCAGGCTGATCTGGTGCATGCCCTGGCACAGCTCGAACATCGCCGACTGGCGCATCCGCTCCCTGCGGGAACAGGGAACAACATCCACAGTGTGAATACGGGAGAGCACGACCTGCAGGGGGATCACCTGGGCACCACCCTGCTCCTACACCCTCTGCAACGGAGGGCTGAGTTCACCTCGCTAGCCAGCAGGCCATGGCAACAAATGCAATCTGAGTTTTATCACTGATGGTGTTAATGAAGCAGCAAAACTGTTTAAAACGTGTTTGAATTTCAGTGTTTCTGCAGCTCTGCCTGGGCTGATGGAAATGTGCCTGCTGAAGAGGTCAGAGCCGGTGCAACAGGGGAACCTACACCCACTGAATGCATGCTCTAGATGATACACTCCCCCATCAGTTAACATCTCCTGTTCAAACATGGAAATATTCAAAAACCATGTGCTTTTCCCCCCAAAATAGCAATATAACACAATCTGGAATAAAGGAATATATAAAAAAAAAGGAACTCGTTCATTCACACAGACTTCTGCCTCTTAAATAGTAAAATAATTAGGATACATGACTTGTATCTTTAAATATACTTTCATAAATTTGACTTCAGACCTTCTCTCTCTTCTCTGATGTGATCCTAGGCTAATATATTCTGCCCAAGTTTCAGGTAGAATTATTTAGAATTTTGCTAAATTTCTGAAGCTTCCATTTCAAATCACAACAGTGACAGCAAAGAGTCATTGAGAATTGCTTGTCTCAGCAGAAACTGTGATATATGCGTGTGTGTATGCAGGTATAGGTCCTATAATTGTTCAGTGACCACTACTCTTCTTTTTCTTCTGGTTGCTCAAAATCAATCGTCTGTATTTCTTCTAACATTTTTTTTTTTTTTTTTGCATAGCTGGGGAATTGGATGAAGTTCAGCTCATTATTTTAACCAAGCAACTGCTTTTTCAAATATACAAATTGGCTGGTGAAAGAGAAGAATCACACTGTGTGCAAACAAAGACTGACATAATCTTCCTGGTGTTTTATTGCACTACTGCCAGAGCAATTTCATTTTCCTCCTTAATACTAATAAAGCAGACTCCCCATTGTTAGACGGGCTCTGCACTTTTCCCCTGCTCCACCCTCTTTTCTTGAGACGAAGAACTTCCAGCTTATTTTTTTTTCTTTTTTTAAAATTAAATTTCATAGTAGGAGTAATGCCGTACGTTTTTGTTTTTATTATGCATCATGGACTGCTCCCAGGAGGCTCTGAGGGACACACACTGAACACAAAAGGTGAATGATTAATAAAGGACGCTTGTATTTTAAATTCTACACATTAAAGTATATCTCAGATGGCCAGGGACAGCAGCACTCGAAGTAAGAGCCTTCTATGACATCCATCATTACTTCTGCAGGACACCAGGGTCTGTTCCTCCGGCCTCAGAATATAAAGCCTCTGCCACCACCCCTGTGTTTGACCTCTACAGAGAGAAGTGACAGGTTTTTCCTCAGATACCACTAGACACACAGCAAAAAATTACAAAACATTACGATGTTTTGTCTCAGGTTTCTTACACTTTTTTGTTTTGGTGGCAGAACACTCTCTGTGTGAGTTAACTGTAAAAGTGTTGACTCAAAAACTTCATTTTTTTACATCGCATTGCACTTTTTCTGACATCCAGATTTTTCTGCCTTTTGTTTTTCTTTGTACTTGTTTTGCTTATATATGATTGCCTAAATAAAAGAATTTTAGTTAGACTCAGGGTTTTTTTTGGTTAGTTATTTCTATCTTTTAGATATTCATTCTTTTATCTGCTTACAAATATTGATCTCTAGGCTTACCCTCAAGGAAAACCTGATGGCATTGTTTGTAGTGAGGTAAAATTATGCACAGAACGAGTTACAAAGTGATTTGTTTAATATACAGCAAACACATTATTTCAAATCAGTCTGCCACCTGAAAAATCAATTAAGTTGATTTATTACTTATTTACAAAATATTACTAAAAATTATGTAAGTTAATTCATGTCTCTGTTTAATGAAAGATAAGCATTTTGTGGGAGCTTACAGTATTCAGCTCTGTATTTGGTTTTCAACCCCACACTGTGTGGAATAAGAGGGTACAGAGCTTTTGAACAAAGTCGTTTTTTTCCTCACCAAACACATCAGCTAAGAAAAAATGCCATCAAGTCATCACATGGAAAAATTAAACTTTTATGTTTAAAAAAAAAATAAATAAAAAAGGAGGGATTAAAAAAAAAGGCAAATCCAAACCAACCAAACCCATCCCCGCCTCTGACACAGCTTCTGAACCTCTCAGTGTGAAAAAGGGAGGATATGAGGATCTGGAATATACAGGCAGGGACATTTAAGAAGGTAAGTACATTTAAGCAACAAAGGGCGTGGAGCCAAGGCTCTGAACCCGCTATTTGGACACGCATTCAGGAGTGGTGTCATTAGCTCAGTTTAGCCTAATCCTCCTTCACAATAATGCGCTTTAAACTTTACACCTCAAGTTAATCCATCTTAGGTTCCCTGAGTGTCTCCTGACAGGCTTAAAGCAATGCCCAGCTCACACTTTGTCCGACCTTTCCTGCAGCCCTGCGGACAGGCGGGGTGTCCAGCTGTACCCACTGCTCCCACGGCCATTCCCAGTGCTCCCATGGCCATTCCCACTGCTCCCACGGCCATTCCCAGTCCTCCCACCGACCATTCCCACTGCTCCCATGGCCATTCCCAGTCCTCCCACCGGCCATTCCCACTGCTCCCATGGCCATT
>VYXF01013000.1:86627-170869 GCA_013397295.1 Polioptila caerulea | reverse complement strand
CTGGCCATTCCCAGTGCTCCCACCGGCCATTCCCAGTGCTCCCACCGGCCATTCCCAGCGCTCCCACCAGCCATTGCCAGCTCTGCCACGAGCCATTCCCACTGCTGCCACCAGCCATTCCCGGTGCTCCCACCGGCCATTCCCACCGCTCCCACCAGCCATTCCCACTGCTCCCATGGCCATTCCCACTGCTCCCACCGGCCATTCCCACTGCTCCCATGGCCATTACCACTGCTCCCACTGGCCATTCCCAACTCTGCCACCAGCCATTCCCAACTCTCCCACCGGCCATTCCCACTGCTCTGCCCAGTTCCCATCAGAGCCACCCAGCTACAACAGATATGTAGGATTTGACCAGTCACCCCACAAGAACAGGGATGGTTTGAGGAAGCCGTTTAAGACAAAGTATCCTAAATACCAGTCATGTATCTCATCACACCCTTACATGATCTCCACAGAAACCAAGCAGCCACATCAAAACCTGTGAAACTGCAGGCAGGCTGAAGAGAAACAGCTTGTTATGAATAAGTAACTCACCATTTATGAAGTCATCCTAAAGCCTAGTATCGAAAATCTCCTCACCGAGGACGGAAACTGCAACTCAACTGACCGTAACCAAAAAGAGGAACCCAGGCAGCAAGAAATGTTCACTGACAGGCGAAACTCAGCCCCAAACCAAACCTGATACCACACTTTATTTACTTTCTCATGGGTACTATTCAAAGCTGCAGCACAAGGCATATTCCTAAATTAGACAGAGAAGTGAATAAAGGGAAAGCTGTGGTGGGTGTGTGGACTTAAGTGACTTGCTGATAGTCTCAAGGAAAATTGGCCAAGGCATCCCCTTGCACAGCACCTCAGAGGAACGAAAAGGCACCTGAGTTAGTCCCTATGCCTCTGCAGCCCAGAAAAGACTTAGGAAAAGACCAAGAAATATTTGTAGCAAAACTCTGATGTCAAAGATACTTTTTGTGTCTTCTGATTTCACATTTTTTACCACTCTTAAAACCATTTCCAATTTTATAACCAAGAGCCTTTCCCTTGCTAGACTGAAATCTGTATCCATTTGAAGGTTTCTCGCCAATTAAATTGATTTCAGGGACCTTCAGAAAGCACTTTACACTGTAACAAAACCAAAACAAGCAACCAATCAAACAAATGCAGCCCAACAAGAAAACCTGCCAAAGGCCTGAAAGTCAAAACCTGTTTGGAAGTCTCCAAAAACACGGCATACTTTCTCTCATGCCAAAAGAAGTCAGTTTGAACTTGACAGAGAGAGGAGTAAAATCATCACCAGACACCTTGAGGGCAAGGCAGAGATACTGGGGATCAAGAGGGAAAAAAGACCAGGACATGGGATTACAGAAGCCCTTGCTCAGTGGCTCAAACAATCTAATCATAAAAAGCCCTTGGCCTGAATTATTTTACCTGCCTTAGGAGGGCTTTCTTGACTGGAAAAAGTTTTGAGGTTCTTGGGGAAAGAAAAAAATAAAGCATATCGTTGTCACAACGCTTAACTCTCTCTTGAAGGAGTATTCTACTCCAAAAGCTCCAACAGTGGCGACAGAATGCCATTGCCTGAACCAATTCTTCCATGCACTGGGGCAGGAAACACTGAGTATGAACACTGATAATCACACAAGGAAAGTAATTTCACAGTAAAACAGATCTTCAGACATTAAGCTGCTATTTTGCGGCCTTTAGCCGCCCAGACAACTGGTAATTTTCAAATTCACCTTGGCAATTTTAAACTGAACTTATAGAAGTCAAGTCTGAAAAAAAACCTAAAAAAATTAGTTTTCTCACAAGAAAATCCTCATGGTGCCCCTAGAGAATACCATCCTGGATAAGTGATACTAAGAAATATAGAGCTGCTTTAAAAGTTCTAGCCAAGTGTCCTCCTGTTATATGCCTATCAACAAAGGAATTGGCAACAGCCCATGGATAATGATTGCCAAAGGAGAGTTTCAGCTCTCAATCACTAACAGAGAACTTGTGATAAAATCCAACTTAATAATCACCCAGTTATGTAACCCTAAAATCCCAAGCACATCAATAGCAAAAAAACCCAAGTATATGCTGGTATTAACAGTTAATTATGCACTTAGCAGAATGCTGATACCAAATACTCTCTTTTGGTTTGCATTTGCATTTCAAAAGAGAAAAAAATCACAGTTTTAAATGAGAAAATACATAATTATGCCTTTACCAAGATGCTTTTTCAATAACACATTCAATAATAAGTGATGATAATGTACACATGGCAATAAATACCCCCATTTCAAAGTTCATCAGAGAAAGGTATTGAGATCCAGAAAAGGTGCCCATTAGGAATTGTTTTATACATCCATTCTGCCAGGGCTCATTGTCACTTGCAGTGGTTCATCAACAAAATTACTGCTATATTCCACATGCAGCAGCAATTCTCCTTTTATGTCAACAATGCCTTGAAAATTAAGACTTTGCTCAGGCTGTCACGCAAAGCCTGGCATTTTCTGGAAGTCAACTGAGGCACGTCTTCCTCTCATGCCAGTTCAGAAAAAACGACTTCCTAATTTTTCTTTCACTCATATTTAACTCCACAGGGGAAGTAGCAGAAGCAAGCACTGTGCATGTGAAAGGCATTTGGAGATTCCAGCAAACAGCTCATAGATGTGCAGGAAGATTAAAGCAGAACCACATTCAGGCACCTGCAAGGAACAAACCTCTGTTCTAAGACCTTGACAGAAGTGAGAAGAAACCCTCCCAAAATGCTCGTGGATGTCCCAACGTCATGCTGAGACAATACCAGGAGAGCATAATTATGATCTATGCTAAATGTAAAGCCATTGGGCAAGTCTTCATCCTAAAGTCATAAAAACTAACACTCAAACCCTTCTGAACCCATCACAAGCTGGAAATCTGCCAGAACAACCATTGGGCCAACCGATGAGCAAGATGAAAATGAAGCGTTTGAGAAAGATCAGAAAAGTTAAATAAAATCTTTGCATCAGTGCTCTCTGTGGAGGAGCCCAGTAAGGCTCTGCATCACTCACCCCTTTTCAGTAAGCAAGTGTGAGAAATAGTTTCAGATTGAAGTGCAAGTAGAAGAGGGTTTATAAAGAGAAAAAAAATCAGTAAAATGAATAGTAATAAATCACCAAGACCAGATGGCATCCATCCACGAGCTGTAAAGCAACTTAAATACGGAATTGCTGAACTACTAACTGTGCTGTGCAGCTTATTGCTTAAATTGCCCTTATAAAAGTCGTGGAAGGCAACAAACGTGACTGATTTCTTAAAATGGGTCTGAGGGTGGGAAGGGAGCACTAGAGACCAGAGGCTAGTAAGCTCCAGTTCTATATCGAGCAAAACCATTGAAAGAGGAGCATGAATTGATAAATAAACATGCTGTAAGGCAAGAAAGTCAGCACAACTCTGGCAAAGAGAGAGGTCAGGTCTCAAGAATCTGTAAGGGCGCTCTGACGATAGCACGAGGACGTTCTGGGGGATCCAGGCGACGTCTGCACGACGGAAATGCTTTGCACATGCCGGGTCTAGCTGCATCACACAGCCATATGGGGTGAGACCTGAGCAAACACCAACCCTCTCCTCCTCCTCCTCTCCCCTGCCCTGGTTTCCACACAAAGGAAACTGGGGCATGCAGCTTGGGTATGGGCTCTCAAAAATTCTGTCAGCGTGCCACCGTGGGTAATTACTGGTCTAGGACCAGCACACTGCCTTGCATCAGGAGGTATGGGCAGGGTTGGATTTTAAAGCTATTAAAAAGATCTCCTGAAAGCTCTTAAAGAGAGCTTAGGGATAAGGAGGTCATCTCTTTGTGGATTATTAGCGGCTTAAAAGTATGAGACCAAGGGTAATAACAAATGGACATCTCTCACAAGTAATGGAGGTTACTCAGGGAAGTCTCACAGAGCTCCACGCTGGGGCCTGGGCTGAGAACTGTGCTCATACATCATGTGAGAAAAAATCAGACCTCTGGAGGTGACAGAGCTCACTGAGGACCCCAGACGATGAAATCAAGAGCTGCCTGTGAAGGACTGCTGAAAAATCCTGCAAGTCTGTGTGGCTGGCTGACAAAATGGAAGGTGAAAATCCCTGACTGGAGAATGCAGACAGTATAATACAATCATCTCCCACCATACATACAAAATAACTGGATGAACAAACATCACACAATAAAGAGTCCTAGGTGTAACCTGGGATAGGTTTTTTAGGCTTCTGCCTTTTGAAAATGCCTGCTCAGTGTTCATCAAAAAAAGCAAAGATGTGAGAGGAGAGTCGAGAGAAAGACAGAAATTGTAATTTTGCTGCTGCATTCACTGTGCTCTGAATCCAGCCTGTCAGTCTGGTCTCCTCCCAAAATTAATACAAAGCATGAGGGGAGGAGCTGAGGATGGCCAGGGATAGCAGACAACTGATACATAAGGGAAGGTCAAATTGACTCACTGATTCTTCAGCTCACAGAAGAAACAACAGGACTTGGTAGAGATCTAAGTGATAAATGGCATGCATGGGATGAGAAGGATTATATCCACTATTACTGCAAACACAGGAATGAAGTGGCACTCCATTAAATTATCAGCCACCTGCTTTAGAAACATCTCCAACAAACAAATATGCATAATTAAATTGCAGGAGCAACTGCCACGGAACATTTTAGATATCAAGATTTTAAATGTATTCAAAGAGGTAATAGGCAGATTCACAGAGAAAGAGACTCAAGGATTATTAAGCACAACTGTCCTAATGCAATCTCACATTCAGAAAG
This sequence comes from Polioptila caerulea, assembly GCA_013397295.1. NCBI lineage: Eukaryota > Metazoa > Chordata > Aves > Passeriformes > Certhiidae > Polioptila > Polioptila caerulea. Next base: position 166,098 of record VYXF01013000.1, on the reverse strand, counting down.
TATCTAAGTAATTGCTAGAATGGGCAAATGAAGAAGCCTCTTGTCCTGATCTTAAACTTTCTCTGGCCAATTTAAAGGATGACAAACTACTAGAGGGACAGTTTCTGACATTTCCCCATTCTTACAGATCTCCTTAAAACTACTGCATCTCCTGTTTTCTTTTACAGCTTCACAGTTTGAACCAAAACACTTCAGAAATTTAAGAAGTGTTTAGAGGCATTAAAAGGCAAAGCCTTTAGAAATTTATGCAAAGAAATCAAATCTATTGCTTTGCCCAACCAATGACCTGTTTATAAAGAACAGAAGCCAAAATAAAAACTTGGAAAATCTAGCTGAAGCATGTTACATCTATTATGCACAGGTATGACAGCAGTTTTACAAAATTTCATTTTTCTGTCTCCACTGCTGTGGGGTGGGCATGTAACAAAATCCCTTTATGTACTTCTCTGGATGGGAACTGAGCCGCTCCCTATGAAAAAGTAAATAGCAGTAACAATGTATATAAAAAATTTACTGATGAAAATGCTCCCTTCCCACTGCACTGCCACTTTGCAGGAATTCAGTGTTCCTCACCAAAATAACACATGGAAGCAAAAACCATGCAGGGAGGATCACCAAGGAGCACTTGCTGACCTTTTAACAAGACCAGAGACTGCAAACACAATTTATCAGCAAAAATGAACACTGACAACGCTTACCAACTCTGGCTGTAGCAATAATAATTAAAATGAGGGATTTGGAGACTGCCAGATGACAGAGATTACAAAAATGTGCCTAAATTTAGAAACTACAGGATTAACGGATTGCAAGGAAAGACAAAAGGGTTAACAGCCATCATCCTGCCAAACGTAAAAGCAAAAAAGTCATCATTTAAACAATAAGTGAAGTTTCTGATTGGCTTTATCACCATTCACAGATGATCTAACTAATTACTCTCCCTAAGCCCTGAGGCATATGAGGTTAAATAAATAAATAAATAAAGTGTTTTTAAATATTCAGCTTATTTTATTACGTTTACCTTCCTGCTGTTACCATAGAAATCAGATCACCAGGAAGACTTACAGGCTTCAACACAGAGAGGGCACAGAGAGGCACAGAGAGGCTGCTGCATCCTTGCCCTGCCTTAAGCAACACCAAATCCTAACAGTCCCTGCTTCCACAGGCATATTATGAGGGGGTTTAGGAATGTAATGAAAATATTATCTACTAAGAAAATGTACATAATTATTAAATGCAGATTTTTAATACAATCTTAGCTGTTTCAGTTGAGCTACATCATAATTCTTAATTTAATTTTATGGCTTTCCTCAATGTTACAGAATCCTCTGCCTATCCACTACCCATGACAACACTAGCACAGAAACTTCCTAGAAATCCCCTTGCACTGAAGCTGTTTTTCTCCCCCTCTCTACCTCATTTGCTCTACCTCAACTGTCTCATTTGAAAAATGTATTCTCTATTGTTTGAATATTGCCAACATCAACCTCTGTCTCCTTCTAAATTTAAAAATTTCACGCTTGGGGCAATTACCAAAGGCATAGCATGAGACACACTTGCAATACTGCACTCTTATTTTACTGGGAGCAAAATCTTATGCTTTAAAGGATCTGTTTATATCAATTTGTAGTAAACTTTTAAAATTACTTATATAGTACGTATTTTAAAAAAATTTTAAAAATAAATATATATCCATCAATATATTCTGCTCTCAATGTTTTTGTGCATAATATTAAGTAAAGTGCAGTCTCTAATGAACAGTTTTTACTGTAAGGACTGAGCTGCGTATGATCTAATATAATAATTTCAGAGATGGAAAATCGTCGTAACTGATCCAAATGGTTGTGAAAGCTGGCCCCAGTTTTAACTCATTTTTTCAAGTTCAATAATTTTGGGTACCTCATACAATGCCTGGTGCTGGTTTTCATTAGGCAAACCCTCAAGTCCTTGACTAGGGTAAAAAAACCAACGACAGCATGAAGTGCAATGGCCAGGAGATTCAGAAGCTGCACGCTTCTGCACCTATGATTTATTCTTTCTGCCACAGATGACAAACTGAGAAAAATCAAAGGAGCAAGAAAACACACTGCACATTAGCCATGCGGTGCATTTGCAAAATACTGTTGAAATATTGATGCTGCACTTTAACATACTAAAGAGTCTCCACACAGCGTGTCTCAGCATCACTGAACTCTCTCAGTAGCCCACATCTCTGCTACTTTACAGCCAGGTAGGGCTGGAGTTGTAAATAAGGTAGTTTGGGTAGTTTTTGCTAAAAACAGGAAATGGTTCTTCAGTCTTTTCAGAGTCCCTGCAGATTCAGAAGTCTACAGAGAGACTATGTTAAACCTAATAGCGAAAACTAAATCAAGACCTGTGGGGGAATTCCAGGGTTGGGCCGTCCCTCTGGGGCTTTTATGCCAGCACAAACCAATATGCAGAGGAGGAGCACGACTTGAGTTTTAATATTCATCATCAATGCCATCAGCTGTGTTTTTGCCTTAAGGAGAAACAAGAAGCCACCATGCATCTTCCTCAGGGGAAGGAATGGATAAGCAGTACAGCTTGCCATGAGGGATGCAGTTTCTGGCTCCCAGCTGGGAGGAGGAGATGTGCTGGGAGCACGAGCCATGGCCCCAAAGGCAGCCCATGTCCCACCGCTCCCACTGGTTTCCCACGTTGTGTGAGTGAGGATCCCTGCCATTCCGTGTCTTGGCTCCTGCTGGGTTTCTGTTGGCAGTGCTGCACTCGTAAATGCTTTTTATTCCTTCCTGAGCCTCTGAAAGGTTGCCAGCCAATGCCCTGACTTAATGTATGGGTGGAAGCAGATACCTGGGATGTTGTCACCAGTAGCCGGCGGGACAGCAACTGCCTGAGCCCGTTAAAACCTGAGCAAAAAGGAGCATCCCTGGCCTTTCACTGGAGTTTAGGCATCTGACTTCTGCACTGCAAAGACAGAAATTCCTCCTTTTGAAAGGCTGGGCCCATTTCTTGTAGACATGAAGTGTCACACCATCTCTTTTAAAAAAATGTTGAGGACTTTTCCCTCAAAAGGGTGCAGCCAGGGAGTAATTTTAGCCATTAGTTCTATGATTAATTCATCCAGTAAGGGAAAGAGCAATGGAAGTTGCAACTAACTGCCCTACCTTCCAGAACTTAAAATACTGTTTAAGGCTGCTCCCTGTAGTAAAGAGTATTTTGCAAAGCTTCAACCAGAATCCCTGAAAATAAGCTGGTGTTGCAAACCATGGGGTTTTGCACATCTCTCGCTTTGTTCTTGCACCCATTCCAGCCAGCACTGCTTGGTTTTCTGCTTTCAATTGTGTATGATTTTACCCATTTAATGCTCTGGACTTAGATTATCCACACATGTGCCTGCCTCAGGTTGAATTAGATTAGAAAATTTTAGCTGAAGTCTTTGGTTAAATCAAAGAGAAATTTTCTCCCTCCCTTGAGTTAAATAGACTGTTCTGCTTTTTTTTTCCTTGCAGGATTTCTGTTACTTTTGCAGCAGGAACCTGAAAAGTCTCAGAGCTTAGGGTTTGAATTAGGGACAGTCTTTTGCCACGTCTTAAGAAAATCTTCCCCATTAGTATCTCTGTTCTCCCAAATCCCTAGATCCATTCATGGTAAGGCTTCCTCAATGACAACAAATGAAGAAAAACCTCCAAGAGTCTCTCACTACATAATCCTTACATCTCATCCAACCTGATCAAAGGAATCACATGGGAAAAATATTACGGGAAAGCATAACTTAAGGGTTTTGTTAAGGATACAGTCTTCAAAGCATGTACCCAAAGGGCTTAAACTATGATTTTGCAGACCACCTTAATTTTGGAATTTTGCAACTTCTTGAATTTGAGTTTACACAGCCTAAAAACATAACTACAACACCTTTTGAGTGTTATCCCATATGCAGCAATTCCCTCAATAGGAATTACGTGGTGTCGTGTGGATGACGGTCTTCTGAAGGTTTGCAGTGGATTAAAACCAAAGCTCTATCTACAGAATATTAATTTTGATCACAGCTACTACGTTACAAAAGAAATGGATTTTAAGAACTGGATATGCCATAACTTACACAAACACAACATAAACCACTCTATTTTATGCCTCTTTTCAGGCTGTTTTTAGGCATTTCTGTCACAGGCTGAGCAGCCATTTTCTTATCCCTCAGTTAAAATCTTCGTGTTCAGTTAAGCCCAATTAAATCAATGGAATATATGCCTGAACCATAAAGACAAACAGTACACTTAATTAGATATGTAGCATGACTAAATGAAGGCAGACAAATATTTCCAGTCTTCCACAAACCTAACAGGAAATCAAACCACATATGAGTTGTGAGGCATTTTGCACTGCGTTTATACAATCAAAGTTACATTTAACAGCTATTAACAACACGGAGCCTCATTTGCTATTGGCCTTGTTTACAGGCCTTCAGAACAAGAAAGAAAACAAGATCATATATCATGGCCCTCCAGAAACATTACAACTTCCTTTTATTCACAGTAGTTAAGAGTAAACGGAAAATGAATTTAACGTAAAACAAAGCCACATAATTCCACTAATGCCAACCTCTACTTTCACTCCTTTTTAACTGTTCATTGAAGAAAATGCTGAAGCCCCTTGGGGCACCAAGGGCCTGGTCAAGGACATTTCTTATTTTTTTTAGTATAGAAATGGGAAATTACCTCTCCAGACACAATATGAAGAAATACCAAGAAAATCTTGGCCAGGTCATGACAGAAATTTAACTCTCTCAAACCAGTAAAAGGAAAGGCATTGTAAAGCATCCCCTTTCATTCTGCATCAATTAATAAATGTCCTAAAATGCCAAGGGCAGTAAAACACTCAGAAAGTTTCACCAAGTAAACCTCAGGGAGGTCTAATAAACCCTGTGGCACAGAAACAAAGGCCAGTGCTTATAATTACACAGCACATTTCCAAGTTCATGGTACTCAAAAAATAAAGGTAAGACCAACCTTCAGCAATTTCAGAGAAAGGCTTCAAAGCACTTCATGAACAGGAATATGTATTGTACTTTGTATTACAGGAATAGTTTCTACACTGAACTGCATTGGTCAGCTTGTACAATTCTAGTCAATAATCTCTGGCCTTACCTTAAAGCTGGGAGAAGCACTTCATCTCTTAACTTAGAATGGGAAAAAAAATGCTTAGGAGAGACCTCTGGAGGTCTCAAAGTCCCTGATCCCTGCAGAGCTAATTTTGACATTGGGGCAGGCTGCCTGGGGCTTTGCCCAGGGAGGGCTTGGACTTCACCTGGGACCAAGACTCCAAGGTCTCTCTGGGCACCTGCTTGGCTGATTGACCATCTTGTTAGGAAATGTCTTCTCCTGCTGCCCAGGAGGCAGGGTGTTGTTCCAAATTTGAACTCTTGTTCTTCCTCTGAGCACCTCCATGAAGAGCCAGACTTCATCTTGTCTACAACTCATTTGGAAGCTGAAGGGAGCAAATAAATCCACACCGCACCACCAGGTCCTTCACTGTCCCAATCAGCCCTGACCCCCTTGGCCAATCTCCACTGGCTCTCTGCAGTTTCTCAACAACTTTACTCTGCCAGAGAGCCCTCAGCTCAGACTCCAAATGCAGTCTCAACCATCATCCTGAGTGGCAAAGTGAGAAACTGGGAAAAAATTCCTGCCTTGATGCCCAGTGAGTATGAAATATAAGCAAAGTGTGTGTGAAAGAAAATCGTTCCCATTCCAGGGATGTGTCCATTACTGTTTCAGAGTGAACACCGAACGTCCTACTCTTTTACCTCCAAGGAAATTTCTTGCCCTGATTAGCTACTTCAAAAGGCCCTGTCCCCCTCTCATATCTCCTGGCAATTTTTATTTTTTTTTCTCTACTTATAAGCAATTATCTTCTCTCTGCAATGAGTATATTGCCAAATACGCAGGAGACCAGACCACTATCTCAATTACATATCTGGTTTGGGATGTTTTAATTTTACACTCCTTTTTCCAACTGGATCCCCACCTCAACCTCAGTATAATTCTACAGGCACCCATCTTCAAGGCTTGCAGCATAAAACTCACAATTGATCTCAAATTCTCAAAGTTTCTTCTAGCTGCAGTATAACAAGAGCAATACATACACTTTTATTTGCAAGCAGGATTGATTTCTCTGTCCAATAAATTCTGACCCCCTGACTGACTTTCTTGAGATGAGGGAAAGCTGCTTTTGTGTTTGAACTTTTAGTCTACATTCCCCCAGGAGAACTAAACCCTTCAAAGTTCACATTTTCACTTAGCTCTAGCTACAGATAGCTTTTTTTTTTTCCTGTGACAATTCTCTAATGTTCAAGTCATAATGGAGGTGCTTTCAACAAGGAAAATGGCTGACACTACATTTTCAGCCACACGCAGTAAATCACCAGTTCCTCCTCCTCTAAAAAAAAAAAAAAATCCAAACCAAACAATCCTTCTTTGATATTGCTCACTGCTTTGGGACCCATCTCATACTTGTTAATTATTTAGGGATTCCTATATCAAAGACAGACTATTAAGATGGACAGTGAAAAGGCATCTTTTCCAAGAAAAAGATTTCAGAATGCATCAGAAGATTAGGTAGTAAGTTATTTTTTGTTAATTCTTTTCCTGTTTTTCTTTTTTTCCCCAAGTGCACCCATATCCTATTGATTATGTCTCCTTTTTACCTCTAGAAAAAAACCCCAATCTTCTGGGATAAGCAAATGATGCAAGTCCCATTTGACTGCCTGTGCATTCACTTATATTTTTTACTTTACTGTCTTGTAATAAACACTAGGAGAATGGAACAGAAATTAAATTATAGTCATCACAAGCAAAGCACTAAACACATACAAACATAAAATATGAAGGAACACACACTCAGACGGAATGGTTGATCCTTCTTTTTGTCTGAATGCATCATAAAAGAAGTTATGTTTCATTACTGAAAAAACATTTTGGCTTCTTTCACGGTCGCAAAGAAGGGTAATTAAGACTGTCAAGAAAACACATTGAACAGCTGTATATTGTTAACAAAAGCACCATTATATGACTGCTCTGAAAAACCCCAGTAATTTAAACATTCACATTTCCTAGAAGTTAGATATTTTTCCAAGCTCCAGTAGATACCAAAAAATGTTCTTTTCTATAAATCGTGGTTGTGTATCAGTCACATTTCAAACCAGTGGGATGGTCCCAGTTTGAGAACACATCCCCATACATAAGGAGAAGTGGATGGCAGCAATCAAAGCTTTGGCAATTGAAATGTGAGTCACTGAAGAAAATTAAAACTTCAGCTGCTTTTTAAGCCAGAATTAGCTGAAATTTTCTTAGACTGCAAGTATGCCTGAAAAACCAAATAAAGACAGCAATCCTTCCAGCCTGCACTGAAAAGGGCCATTAAGAAATACTTACTCATCGAAGATCAGGTCTGGAGCAAAATAGAGGAACTGGCTGTTTGTATGTTTGTACGACCTCCAACTCAAGGCAAACGATGACAGACACATCCATGAATACTGAATTAAAGTAATTTGGTCCTCGAGAGGCAAGTTTCTAAATCCTAGAGATCAAACCAGAAAATACCCATGAACTACAAGGACTGGTCAAACCATCACCAAACACATTGCTTACTACTTTTCCAGTATTCACAAATAAGACCAACACTCTCACTTCGGAAAAAATAAAAACGCAATTTTTCATTCTGGTGACAAAATATGTTTTCTTCTTAAGAGGCTATTACTGAAAATGAAAGCTTTTTAAATATCAATCACAGACATTTGAAACAAACATCACATAAAACAAGAAAAAAACCCCAACTATCTTCTCTCAATTCAATTCTCAATTCTCAATTGATCCTCTATCCATCTCTCAAAACCGCCTCAATTGCCGGTCTTCTCAACACAGTCCAAGGATTAAAGACGCAATTTGTCAAGCAAATACTTCTTTGAGCTAAAAGAAACAGTGAGGTGACATCTCAGCAGGTGACTCACAGTCCTACCTGGAAGTATCTTTGCCCACTTCACCACCTGAATCATCTGCTTGCCGGCCAGGCGGTTTAAGGTGGAGAGCAGGTACTCCGCTGTGTCCGGCTTCGAGCTGTCGTATCCCGCGTACACGATCTCCGGCTCGATGCTTTCAAGGATCTTCACAGGGGAGGGAGTAAGTGCTGGTGAGATAGCAGACATGTGGGGGACAAGTGCAGTGTTGACAGAGGGCTCGGTCACGGGCGCGATGTACGTCGTCCCTTCCTCGGGGCTCTGCGGGGGTGGCTGCTGCCGCTGCTGGGGCTGCTCCTCGTGCATCCCTTTCAATTTCCCCAACTTTTTGGACTTCCGGGCTGCAAAGACGAGCAACACGGGAACCAAGTCAGTACAGAAAGCCAGCAAAACCCAGGCTTTGTAAAGGAAATGAAAGCCAAAGTGTAATCCCAAAGTTCTTAAGTGAAACAGGCGCAGGACTGTAAGAAACACCTCACTGCCTGCAGCATTGTCACACTGGAAAAAGGACCAAAAGACACATCTAAGCTCATTTTCACTGCTTTACCAGATGTTTTTATACATGACAGGATGTCCAGTATCTGCCTCCACACAGACATGCATAAAGCATCCTAGTTACTGTGGCCAGTGCCAACTAAACATTTCAGAACTGTAATCACTTATCACGTACAAGACTGCAATTCATGTTCTCCATTGCATTGGTCATCAAAAGAAATCTGCTCAATATTAGCAGACCCAGAGTCCCCCTAAGCTTTTGCCTCAACTTGAGATGCAGTCAATCCATTTTTAACAGCCCATGTTAGTCAAGCCCCCTTGCTTTTGCTGCTTTGATATGCCCATAACAGCTTTACCCCTTCCTCTTAAATAATTCTGAAATAATGCTTAAATATTTATCCACTTAAAGAAGAAAGACTGAACTTCATGTAACATCTTTCTCACTGCTATCAACATATCTCTGATGATTTACCTTCCCTTTTCTTTTAATTTCTTTTTTTTTTCTTTAATTCTACCTGCCCTACTTTTCTTTACTAAGTACTTCTAGAAGCCAGCAGCCCTATGGTGCTGCCACTCCTTGAAGAGAAGCCAGCCATTCCCTGTGGGCTGCATTCCCAACTTTGCCACAGCATGAGGAAAAAATTGGAATTAAAAATCAAGACAATTCTGTAAAAAAAAACACACATGAAGAATCAACCCAAAAAGCTCATGCTCACCTTTTTTCCAATGGGGAAATGTAACAACTACAAAAAGTCTTTAAAATCAATAAATAATGGACTACATTTAAGTAGAGTAACTTCTCTCAAACAAAGTCTGTCTTATCTATCTGGAAACAGCTAAAATCCTTGTCTGGACTTTCATCTTCCTGTCTCTTGATTCTTCCAACATTCCTTTTACTGTCATCAGTAAATACAAGCCTATCTCACTCCCACTTGGAATACTATTGCAAATAGCCCCTTACTAGTCCATATCCTTTCCCAAGTTTATCTCCTCAAGTTTTTTCCCGTCATCAATTCCCCTCCCCTAGCTTTCCTTAAATATAACCCCTTTTCTGCAGTTCCAGGATCCTTTCTGGACAAATTCCACCTCTCCAAAATGTTCATTTCCACTCCAGCTCAGTATGCCATGCCACTGTCTCCTGGGAAGCTTTCAAAGCTTGCTCTATGCACTTGTTCCTGCTCCTCTTATTTATGGTACAGAAAACTCCCCATGAGACCCACAGAACCACCTCATCACTCTTCTACAAAACAATGTTTTAAGAAACCCCCTCAACAGCAGAGCTGCTGCCATCAGGCCATTTCTGGTGACAGCAGCCATTGATGTTTCACTGTTTCCTTGACACTGGGGCTGCCTGCCCAGAGCCAGTGGCTGGGAATGAGTAAGGCAGGATACAGACACCCAGGGTCCAGGGCAATGCACATCCAAGTGCATCAATAGCCTGTTGTTTTCAACTCTTCCTTGCTGGGACAGTGCCTTGAACCTAGAGGAGACGGTTCATCCCAAGATTCAATGGAAAAAAATATTTATTAGGGCAAACATGAGGCATTGCTACAAAAAACATTCATGTACTACTCATACACAAGATCTTGGAGGTGCCCAAAGAGATGCTCCTTGACTATGGTGTTCAAAAGGTAAAAATAAAATTCACTGCTACTGCAGCACGTCCTGCATGGAACAAGGAGTCCAAAATCCCAACATCAGTTTGTAGTCATTTCTATCACACCATGAAAGATCTTCCTGGCTGATCTCAGTACCAACAACCCTCAGGTAGCCTACAGAGAACTTCAGAGATCTTTGTTTAACTTTTATCACTTTCCCTTCTGAGAGCTGGAGGAAATTAGGTGAAGGAAATTAATTTCATTAGTTCACCTACAGGATGTATGTCTGCTTTCGAGAATTCCTTATTTCCTCCATGCCTGCAGACGTACAGACCAAGTGAGGCAAGTTGAATTTTTTAATGAAAGGATTGAATATGCAAATAAAAATGTACGGCTCCTAATGAAATTTAAAGTTCTTTTGTTCAGTTAACCACATCTACTTAAAAAACTCCTAATTATCAAAAGCACTAGCACAGGTTACATAGGAATTTGAAGTTATAAGGAAGAGGTGAGACAAGTATTTGTCAGGCAAAAGTTTCACTGCAGCTCATTCTGTCTCAAGACATGGGAACTATGAGAAGATTCTCCTACAAGTCCGTTCAAATCTTACTTCTTATCTTATTTCTTTTCTATTACAAAATTCTTAAAAAAGCTCATTCAAACAATGGAGCGCAACCGAAGGATTTTTTTTATCCTTCAGTGCATCAAGTTACACGGGTGCAACATCCATTCTTCAAGATCTCATTTTCAGCTCTAGTACCCAAAAATCCATTTTACAAAGCAGGAGCTGATCATTTTGTTAAACAAGCATTTTCCTCGCTCTGCAAAATAAAACAGAAGGAGTTATAGGCAAAGCAGACAACCCTGGAAAGTCCAGCCCGGAAAAGGAAATGAAAATGCAGTTGTTCCCCATGTGGTGCAGTTGCACCTACGTGAGGATGTCCTGGTGAAATCACTGTGAGCACTAAATATAGTTTGCATTTATCTTAGAAAGGCAAAGCTGAACTTACAGATTTTTCAACAAAATAAATCCCAAAAGCAAAGCAACGATGAGCAAGCTCAGCTGAATGTCTAATGATGAGTTAACAGAGCCATTGGACACTGAAAACAGAGTTTAAAAATAAGCCTGAAGGATTGGATAGAGATTAGTGTTTGCTGCTATTATCCATTAAGTTTATCAGACACTATGTTTCTTTTTCTGTTATCAAAACAGGACTAAAAATAAAGAACTCTACACATTTTCCATGCTTGCAGAGGCAAAAAAATGCATTTGCACCATAACTACACAAGAATAGAAAGAAGTGTTGGGTTACCAACTCCATCAAGTATCTTGAAGCATAGATAACTGATCACATACTTAAGACCTAAGTTTGTATGTTCTATTCTCCAAGGGTTTTTTATTAAAAGAAAAAAAATAACATTCTTCCACGTATAAAACTGGCATAAAAACGTGTTTTAGTTTCATTTTCTTCCATTATAATGCCTTTAAAATGAAGCTGAGAAAAACATTACTGCTTGACAGTCATGTTTACAGTGAAGAAAACTGTATTTTTCATTTGGCTCCATGCCAGTGCTGTAGCTGAACTGGTTTGGTAACTCCCACAGAAACCAACAAGTAAAGATTAAATACAAACTGAGCAGTACATACTCCGAGTCGCTCTTTAAAAGCTGTTTTTCACATTTGCTCTCACACTCCAATACCAACTGACTAAGCCACCTCTGAAATGGAGAGTAAAAGCCTTGTTCATCAGGATTACTCCCTGCAAATGCTCAAGAAATCCCTGGCTCTCCACACCAGCCAGGGGATGGAGCAAGCAGGGGGCATTTCAAGTGACAAAGCTGAAGCCTGTCTGAGCTTGGGACAAGAGTTTCATCCAAATGGCTGTGCAGCAGTGACTGCAGGACTTGCTCTCCTGTTCAATGTTATTGAAGCCAGAACATCATATTATAACTCTCCTATTTTTCAATCACCTGAGACAGAGTAAGAGGTGAAGAAAAACAAACAATATAGACACCACATATATACCCGAGGTCAGAATCTCAAATTTCTGTCATGACTTTTATTGAGTATTTTAGGTGGTCCTTATGCTCCAGTTAAAAGGAAAAAAAAAAAAAAAAAAAAGTAAGGTGAAACATTTGAAAAGCCACAAAATTGGATTTTAAAAAGGCACTTCCAACAGCCATTCTCTATAGCTCTAACAATAAATAGAGCAGGACAAGATACAAGTCAGTTGGACAGCTGGCTCCCTAGTGTTGACCCTCTCACATGGAAGTTTCCTGTCCCAAAGCTGAAACAGGGATCCTGCCATCTCAGGATGGGAGTTTTTGTGCCATCTGTGAAATGCTGAATAGGTTTCTCGTCATCTGAAACAGGGAATGCTACTCTAGGTCCAATAACAAGACATTTATCTTATGTGGCCCTTCTGTAAAGTGGCTTTGGAATACAAATTAACATGAACATCAGCTACAAATTATGGCATTCCTGATTCTTAAGGGTAAAGTTTGAGGGTCTAGGGTAGCCACAAGATAGGTACACTACCACACTCTCTTTTTAAAAATATCATGGTAAATTTACACATGCTGTACAAATTGGGTCTAGAGGGAGATCATACATGTAGATTATATATGCTATATACTCCCTTTGCGCCCAGGGAATATACACAAATTAAGTTATGGACTCCACACAACCAATCACTACTTTTCATAGGCTCAAAATTAATAATTTTCATCACATTACTGTTAAAATATTGGGATACAGAAACGTCAAAGAAAGAAATGTTTTTAAAAGTAGATAAACCCCCATAAATATTGTGATCTAATTCAGCAGATTTCTAAGAGGGTAGTATCTTGTTTGTAGAATTGTACTAGTGTTCAGATTTAGAAGATGAAGAATGCAAAGTACTCTGCAGGATTCATGCTCACTTCCAGTACTCTGAAAGTAAAAAAGTAAGTTAAATCTGAAGTTTAGAAAATTAGCTGTAGTTCTGTGTAGGGTGAATCCCAAGACTTGCAATGACAATCCCCTGGAATCTAAATTTATGTTTTATAGACAATATTAAGAGTTTGCCTTGATGTCCATCAGAAAATCATTTATTGTTTGTATACCTAAAGTCACGATTTAGATGATTAAGATCTTTATTTAATCACATCTATAAAGCACTGCCAGAGCCAGGACCAAGCTGATCCTGACCCAATAGATCTTTATTATATTCTATGCATATTTGAATTCATGGGGGATATCAAAAGTACATTATAAGAACATATGCTACCTCTAGTGTAAAGCAGAGGACTTTAGAGGAGGAAGAGGGGAAACTAGAATGGGCACAGCAGAGGACACAAAAAGTGGTGGAGGTTTAAAAAAGATTTACATCGAAGAGAAAGCAGCAATTGGAGAAAATACACAAAACATAAAAGACAAGGGGGGGGCAGGGGGTGCAAATCACTACATGCACTTCAAAGGAGGTACAATTTGGGATTATTTCTAAGTGTGTGCTGTACCAGTAGTGGTCTAGGCAGCCTGAGAGTAGACAAAATGCTGCAAAACAAAAAAACCGTGGCCCCCTCTAACTGTGCTGTCTCTGTACCCACCACTGTAGCCAGTGAACACCTGCATTTCAAACACTTGGGCTCCTCTGTTCAGTGTCTGAGCTCCACACCTGAGCTACAACCACCACCTCCTTCCCAGCCTCCACAGCTGCCAGCTTTCTCCCTTCCACCCCATGCCAAATGCTTGAGGGCACCTGCCTCTGCTCCCCAAAAACAACCTCCAGGGCCTTGCTGCACCACACTTACCAAAGGTGCCAATTCTCCCCTCAAGGCAGCTCTGACTCGATGTAGATTCTTCTCTGAGCCCTCACTCAGCACCTCCACCTTCATAAAGATAAATGCTCCATCAAAATGCCACTTTTCTCTCCCCTGAATCTTTTCATCATGTTTGTCTGGTGACTTTGCCTCACTTACTTCAATGAGCTGACATCTGTTCTCATTAGTTATTTTATTGCTACCACAAATAGTGTTTTCCCTTCCCCCAAATCTGTTGTATCTTGACATAAAAATTTTGAGCTATCTTAGTACAGACTTCTTTTCACTTAGTTGTCTAGAACAATGGGAATGAGATTTTGCTGAGAAATTTCTAGACAATACAGACTTTATATATGCACACACACACACATATATGCCTGGGAATGCATGGAATAAAGTGAAAAGGCAGTAATGCAAACGAGATCTTACAGCATTATCCCATTTTCCCTATGAACTGCATGTATCCTTCCTTCCAGAAACACAGAAGGAACAACCAAGAGAGGGCCCTAAAGCTTCCATAAAACCCATCACTCACTTCAGGAAGCAAACCACTGATTTTCAGGTAGCTCTAGAAGATGAATGTAACCCCAAGTGTTAGAATCAAAGAATGTCCTGAGGTGGAAGGAGCCCACAAGGATCCACGAGCCCAGCTCCTGTTGTGCCATGTGTGAGAGGAAGGATCAGGCACAAATCTGGAAGGCACATGGGCAAGCAGACGAGCCACTGCTTTAACTGGAGAGACCAAGAGGAGGAAGCAAAGGAAAGGCAACTTCTGAAGCAGGGACAACTTGTACAGGGACTTAAAAGGAGAGCACAAAATTACTTTATCATGTAAGACACACTGCCAAAAGGACTGGACTCTTGCAAAGCAGAGGCCTTTCAAGGGTGATTTCTGCAGTGGCATTGGGATATCCCAGAGAGACCCAGCAGTCTGCCTAAATATGCAGAGAAAGGAAGACTGCAGCTGGTGAGGATGAAAACAAAGGTCCTGGCTTCACATGGCAAAATAAATTTTAAAATCCGTTTCTGACAGCTGTGACCCAGAGGAGAAAGTGATAGAAAATGCTATCACTTGCTGTTGAGCCTGAGGAATCAGCAGTCTAATTAACAAAGCAAAGAAAATTCCTTAATTTCTTATACTCCACTGGCAGAAGGAAGTTTTTGCTGGACAGTAAGCTCCAATCCAATGATCGAATTCAGTAGAATGAAATGAAAGGTATAACTGAAATAATGACATAGTTTGGCATGCTGTTTACTAATTACTATATAACACTTGAATCTTACAGGATTGGACAGCTAAAGACTCGGAGTAAATGTGCATGAAGTCTGATCTATGGAAATGTCACATTTTACTTGCCTTTGGCCAGACCCTGCAAAGGGCCAGGACCATCCATAAGTACATTTCTTATTCTTGGTTTACGTTCAGATACCAAAAAGGGAGGTACAGCACAGATGGAAGAAAGAGCTTCTGATGCACATTTTAATAATAATTGTGTAATATTTTCGTTATGTTCACCTAGACATATTATGGTTCTTTATTCTAGTTGGATTTAAACTCCTAATAAAACAGACTGCAACTAGGTCAATATTACTTTGGTTACTTACAGAACAATCTCAGATGTGTTTGCATTTTGCTTTGTTTGGAACAGATTCTAATATATGATGCAGTGCAATTCTGCTGGAGGACAGGCCGGTAGAGCACAGAAACAATATATCTGAAGCAATTTATCCTATTGCCTTCAGCAAGATCAACTTTGCCCAACTCAGTATGTTATTAATCTCCAATAAAGGGAATTCCACAATATCTCACATCTTCCTCCAACATCTAACAACCCAGTGTTCTCCCAACATCTCCAATGTTGCATCATTTTTATCTGCAGTAAAGTTGATTTCTCTCCATCATTCCCCCAATGGCCATAAAGAACATTATCACTCCTGTCCTCTTTAATGCCACTTTTTGAATTGAAAGACTGGTATCGTGACCTTCTTAAAGTCTCTCTCTTCTATACTAACATGAAATGAGTTTCTTTGACTCTGTTTCTGTTTTCTTTTCCTAAGCATCTTATTATCCTTGTTCTTCCCTGGACTGTCTCTAATCTGTATACAGCTTTCTTCAGGCACACGATAGGAAATTTCAGGAAGGTTCAGTTTAGATCTTAAAGGAACCCTTCTGAATTTAAAGACCTGATGTGAACAAACAGAATAGATTAATCAAGGGACCTGTAGATATGTTCACACTGCACAAGTTCCAGAAGAGATGAGAGACACATCCTTCACTTCACAAAGGCACCACAGGTACCACAATCCCACCAACGGGAACAGGAATATATGTGACAATTTTGCAAGGCTGCCCCATCCCCACCACCCTGCCCAGAAGTGCTGAAACCAGACACAATCATCAGGTCCACACTTGCCAGCTCTGACAAGAAACAGAGTGATTCCTTAGCATCACATAAGACTTGTCTATTTTTGCAACAATTTCACCTCGCTGACTCTAATCATCACACAGCCACGCTCCTTTCTTCCCTGCAGTCCCTCAGCAGCTCTCTCAGGTATCCTGTTTCTCCATGCCTCAACTTGCACTTCTCAACATCCCAGTCTGTACCAAAAATGCCATCACATTGGTTTCTGACACTGGAACTGAAGATGCTTTTGAGTTCTGATCCAAATCTGCAGATTTACATATTTACTCTCTACTTTGTTATACATGTAATTATTACAATTACTACTATACCCTCAACAAGACTCTGCTCCAGATGTCCTTTCAGTATAACAAGAAACCACTCTGGAAGAACACTATTTTGAGTAATCATATGCCCACTTAATGAGAAATATTATAATATTTTAATGAAAAATCCATATTTTCTTCTGATTACACTTATGGCTGGAGATACTGAGCAGTGAAATGCAAACATCTGCAGGGAGGTGGCACCTCACACCAGCGCTTGCACACAGCAGTTGTCTCAAAACTCTTCAGGTGAAAACCCAGATGAGTATTTTGAGGTCTGACCCAACGATGAAGCTCAGGTTACCCACCTGTCTAGCATGTGGGACAGTGATGAGCACAGCAATTAAGAAGGAAAGGTACTGGGGTGTGTTTGGGTAAGAGACAGAGGAATTAATCCCTTTTTAAAGCTGAGTTTCAGGCTAAGCATTCATGAAGAGACAGCAGACAAAAGTGACAAAAAGAAAGCTGAGATCCAAAGTGCATTTTACAGGAATATTTAGGTTGTCAGGGAAAATGTCTAACACATTTGCTTGTTTCTCAGCAATCCTCAAAGTGATAATTAAATGAAAAATAACAGTTTCATAGGGGTACTCCTCCCTGTGTGGGAACAACTTTCACCAAATGCCAATTAGTGGTTTCCTGTTAAAATCAAATCAAGCTGGTTTTGATAAAGTTTTTTAATGAGAAATGGCTAAAGTATGAAATTTTCCCCCCACATATATTTCATATCAAATCCCAAAATCACATAACACAATCTCGTATCTAACATTTCTGGTGTATAAAACTCTCTCTTGTACTCCTTCATTAATTTCAAAAGAAATGTATTTACTAAATATTTAAATCATCCAATAAACAAAGCCCTAAAAAAAAGCTTACTAAAGAAAATTATAATGTTGATGAAAGCCAATCTTAATCAGTCCTTTTCAGATGCTCTCAAAACTCATTTTTTAGTGATTATTTATTCATTCTTCAAGCATATGGCAAATTCAATAATTTTTGAGCTACGAGTTGTCTACTAAATGCATCAGTGGTTTTGATTATTCTATTTGACAAGCAGTGAAATGTCAACAACGAATGCAAAGATGAGATCACCTACAACTCCAAGACACCTGTTGGAATGAAACACCAGCAGCCTGAACTTCGAGCACTGGTAATCATTTGATTGAAAAGAAAGTTAGAAGAAACTTTGGAGAACAGATTTTGACTGTACCAGAGTAAATACTCTTGGCTTTGGTCGCTGGTCTCTGCCTTATGCCAAGTGACAACGTTCCTCCCAAGACACCCATCCCCATCCAACCTTCTGCAAGCACTCCTCATCCAAGTCTTCTCTCTTGCTTTTATTTGGGTTGATACCCAATGTTCCATGTCTGTTACACAATTTATGCGCCCTCCATCCTGACAGACACCATGTAAAAAACTTTGCATTTACACTGGAGACATAGGTTCTTAACAAGAGTATTTCAGAGTCCTTCAAAACCAAACTGTGCCACAGCCCCTCTCCTTCCACATCTTGAGTGCTCAGATTTCCACTCCATGCTATAGAGATTTTCACTTTTGCTCTTGCTAGAACTAAGCTTTGTAAGTGCAGTCCTTACCTCTGTGGTCTTTCTGAGTATGTCATTACCACGTTCCCACTTGATTTTTTGTTCCCCCAAGCAACAAAAATTTTGAGATGCTTTGTCTCCTCATCTGTATGACTTCCATATCCCCAGTTTTTATCAGACTTTTAACAGTTTTAACTCAGACTTCTGTCAAATTACCTTACTCCTAATACACTGAATGCTGCTGGTCTGTGCCTCATCTTCTAGAAATTATCCACCCCTCTTCCCAGAACAGCAAGGCTACCTGTGAAATACGACTTGGCTGTTTATCTTCTGCAGTCATCTTGGCCATATTTTCCACCATCTAGCTCATGATTACTCATTAAAAAAGAAAAAAGAGTATAACCCTGTTAATCTCCTGCTTCAATGAATCACCCTGAATATTAGTGAAAACACTCAGTATGTAATATCAACCATTTTTCTGGGGTAATGGGAAATCTCTACCATCACCCATTTGTATGATCTGGGAAAGCTGATGGCAGAGAATCACAAAAGCACACAAATCACCAGCTCCAGTGTGCAGGAAGAGATGTACTGGGTGGTTTAGAAACACTCCATCCAGCCTTCACCTTTCCTCCTCTTTGTTAAACACCAGCTTCTGCTGCTGTGTATTTCTAAGCCTTAAATGTGCTCAGCGTTCCCTTCGTGACCTGCTGGGAAATGTTCTTTCTACTGCCATCAGACTCCAAGGGCTGCTTCTTAAGGCAGGTATTCTTGCCACACCTCACACTTATTTCAGCAAAACACAGGTACTAAAAATAGAAACCCATGCACTTGGGAATTTGGGGGGGGTGGGGGGGGAAGCAAGAAATAAAATTCAAAACAGAAACCACAATTCAGCATTGTGAGCCTACTCTACTTTGGCCAAGGTTGTTGCAAACATAGCAAGTTAAATATTCAGGTGGAAACTCGCTTCTCAGAAGCAACAGCTTGGTGAAAAGGACAAGTTCCTCCTGCTCCTACAGCTTCTCTCATGATGGGGAAGTGAGTAATGGAAACACATCATCACAAACCACAGGGGCAGGTTTCTAAAGAGTTCTGGTGACAACCAGCAGCTCTGGAAAAAGAGGAACAGTAGACACAGGCAGGTTTTCACAGCAAAGACTGCGCTTTTACTGTGAGGAAGAGTGGAAAGGATATGGACTTACAGAACTGTGGAAGGAAGCTGTAGTAATAATATCACTGTGGAAGTGATAATTTGGTGATTCAGGAAAAAACAAAACATCACCAAGAGCTGCACATAACAGCTTTCAGAAATGCTGAAAATCTTCCTCGCAGAAAACTGTGATCACCCATCTTGTGTTTTGAACCAAAGCAAGGCACCATGTACAGAATATGAAGCTCTGGGGAAAGAGCAGCCTCTGAGCCTGCACAGGGAGCTCTGCACAGCCAAAATCAGACAGCATCCCCAGAGCCTGGGTGCACAGCACCACTGCAGGACACGAGGCAGGCTGGGACACTTTCCCAGCAGGAGCCCAGCAGGGATGCAGCTCCTTTGCAAGGCTGGCAACCAAGCCTGTGCTGTGCCTTGAATGGTATGGTGGGGAGTCTAGAAGATAGAACAGGAAGTCTGGAGTTTGGCAGCCCCACACCAAAAGCCTGAAAGGCTGTTCCTGGAGGAAAGACAAATGTTTCCTGTAGCTGGGCGCTTGCAGAAGGGAGAGCTGGAACCAGGAAAACGTGAAAAATCAAAGCATGAACCTGATCAGGAGTTTCATCAGGCACTGCTGGATGTGCAGTCTTGGACCACTGCAGTGCATCTCCTCCAGCTACCTTCACACACAGAATAAAATCATCAGCAAAATTTCAAGTACAAGGACACACTTTCAATACTGCTTTTAATCGATGCTGGTGAGATTACTCTGACATTACCAGTCCTGTTCAAAATTCTGCATTTTTAACCATCATTCACAAATAATCTCTTAATAGTTGTCGCATGTGAGTGTTCTCAGTTATCTACAATAGTCAAGAATCACAGAATCATTTAGGTTGGAAAAGACCTCTAAAATCATTGACTTTAACCATTAATCCAACACTGCCAAGTCCAGCACTAAACCATGTTTCTAAGCACCAGATCTAGATGGTTTCTGAAGGAAAGCATCCTTCCCTGGGCAGCCTCTTCCAAAGCTTGACAGTCCTTTCAGTGGAGAAACCTTTCCTAGCATCCAATATAAACACTCCACTCATGGGAATGATTCAAGTTGGAAAGTTAGAGGGCCATGCCGAGAGCAGGGCAAGAACACTACACATGGAATAAGATGGACACAAAAGCAGGAAAAGTTAATTGCTGAAGAAATTGGCTCCTACAACATGTTCCATGGCAGGTTTATAAGCAACAGGCAAATTATCTATTACTTATTATTATCTATTACTTATTTATTACTTAAATATTATTTATTTGTTACTTCTTATTATTTAAATAGCACTGTTTATTACTTAAAGGTCTTTTTCATCCTGCTGGTGTTTGTAAAAGTCTGTTGAAAGAACTGATAAAAACCCAGCTGAATGTTCAAGCTAAAAAATTATTGACTGGATTCCCTCAGGAAAAAATGCTACAAAAGAAACGCAAATAAAAATGCATTAAAGTTAATGGTATTTCAAAATACTTTGCAGTTAAAGTTAAAATGAAAAATAAAATTTAACTGTATGTATACCTCAAATTGCTTGTGTCTTACATAAAGGGGATTATTTTCCTTTAAAATTTATGAAATCTTGGTTAGTAGAAAATTTTTTAAAAAATAAGAGGATTTACTTTTGCTGTATTTATGCTTTCCCCAAGTTTTCAGATT
The DNA here is from genome assembly GCA_013397295.1 of Polioptila caerulea. Lineage (NCBI taxonomy): Eukaryota > Metazoa > Chordata > Aves > Passeriformes > Certhiidae > Polioptila > Polioptila caerulea. Next base: position 145,099 of record VYXF01013000.1, on the reverse strand, counting down.
TTTTCCTCTTTCTTTCTTTTTTTCTCAAGAAGACAGGAGCAATGATAATATAAACCACATAAGCTCCAGTACCTGAAAATAATAGTGTAATTTGAAACCCTACTAGTACGAGCTCTTAAACAGAAAACAGAAATCTGGGCAAAAAGCTGAAGTACTATATCTTATTACTGGTTATCTTAATTAACCTATTTTTCAGATTATTGAAATATTTCAATGTATAAAAAATAAGGGTATCTGCCAGTGAAGCCTACAAATCACACCCAGCATCTTGTGCACGAAGTGTCTTACATATGTAAATGTATGCGGACCCAAGACTCGGATTTCGCAGGCAGCCTCTGCAGACAGAATGATGAACTGTGTAATTTGCAAGGTGAAATCTATTTTATGTCCCTTCCAGATCCAAAAGGTCCTTGAGCAAGCTGCTCCTCACTGCCGAGGGAAGTCTCGGCTGTATTTCACAGGGGAGCTGAGGCAGGGAAGGATCCCAGCCCTGCATGGCACTGATCTTTCCACACATTTCTGTCCCCTCTGCATGTATGGCACATCCCATGGAAGAAGAGGAACCTTCTCTGAACATGCAGAACATGCAGAATGGGGAGGGATGCCCGGTCACTAGGTCTCATCCGAGGTGTGAGGACCAGCCTGCCCGGGAGAGGGGGGTGGCAGTAACCTCAAGTGACACCCCATGAAACATTCCCATACTCCAGGCCCCAGCACACGGGAGTGACACCAGGAGGCTCTGCGCCACCCTGGTGGCAATGCAGGACACATCTATCATGGGTTGCAAAGCAAAATGTAATCAAAGGTGTGTTAATTTATCACCATCTGTTGGAACTGGGATGGGGGGGGTGGTGTAATCTTCTGTCAATAGGCCAGATGATAAGAAACCAGCAAGAGCAGTTTCCTTATCTCTTCCACGACCCATCCTCCCTCCAGGGAGAGATCTTCTGCTAATGGCTGTCCAGGGGGAGGAGCCAAGCATCCCTACCTGGATANACTTTGTTTTCCTTTTCTTTTTTTCCTTTTCCTAATAAATTGTATTTCTGACTTGGAGTCTCTCACTGGTTTTGCTTTCAAACCAGAACAACATCCCAGGGGCTGCTGCCTTACGGGATGCAGCTGGTGGTGCTGTAAGACCCCAGGCCAAGGTGTGGGACTGGGGGTCTCACTGTGACACCCCCAGTGCCACCACGGGGACAGACACAACCGAGGTGGGAGCCAAACGAAAATGCCTCGTGCGAAAGCAAGAGCCTCGCCAAACCCAATCCCAGCGTATGCTGGGAGAAACTTCCCAAATCTGTGAAGTCACTCTGGACCGTAATTAAGTGAAAATTAATTACGGAATCTTGAAAAGAGCAGAAACCAAAAATGGGCCAGCATACCTTCATAGTGCAGTTGCTCACTCTGAATCTCTTCCAACAATTAAGCCTAGCATATGTCACTGGAGTTAAAAAAAAGAAAAAAGATAACAAAACAACAAACAAAATATGATTCCCAAAAAAGTTTTGGAGTCCTATTTGCCAAAGGGGATATAGTTGTCTGCAGAGTACACACAAACCTTCCAGAAATGAGAGGATGTGATACTTGGCAACTTCAGCTTTGCAGAAATTACAGGTTGCAGATGCTTCTTATAAAATCAAAACAAAAATTGAGACAATAACATAATTAGGTACATTATTTGCTGACTTGATGAATAATTTTTGAAGGATTATTAAAGTATGTAAGAGCTTAGAAAATGCTCCAATTTTTCAACAAACAAAAAAGGAGGTAAACAATAAAACTGCCAAATTATTTTGGCTGAGCATTCATGAAAAGGTGTATTTTGTATCACTGAATTACACGTATTTTTTACAAGGTGCTTAATCATGGCATGCTGCCACCAGTCAAAATAATATTTTTTTTTAATTTAGAAAAAAAAAAAATTAGCATGCTGGAAAGTAGAAGATATGCTATCAAAACAAAACTGAAAGACTGACAGAGCACAAAAGCACTCTATTTTACTGTTTAAAAAATATTGAGAAAGAATATTACCAAAAGAGAAAAAAAAAAAAAAACCTAAGAAAGAAAGATCAGTAGATTAATCGGAGATTGTGCAAAAACGTGCTGCAGGAAACATGGAACACTATTTCTGATTTCCAGTTTTCCATTATAGAGATTAGTATCTTCAGTAAGAGCAGGAAGACAATCTCAAACTGTCAAATTACAAAATTTGCTTCATAGCCCCCCTATTTCAGTAAGTGGGAGGTGCTGGGTGGGGGCAGCCTGGGGTCCTTCACTCCCACCTGTACATGGGGAAGGTGGCAAAGGAGAGTCAAGCTCCTTTCCAGCCCATGGGAGACAGGAACTTGTTTCCTAATGCAACATTTCTTCTAGATCAACTGGAGGTTTGGTGTTCCGTTTTTTTTCTTTAAATGAGGGGATAAAACATCATAGTTATGTACAAGCGGAAAATAAATGCCCACAGTTTCAGCAACTTGCAGACATTTCAGCCCTGAGCTATGCTGATGACCATTTTGCACATCATCTTACTCTATTTCTCATGAATGGAGCACATCAGCACCTCTGATACAATTTGGGATTTGTTTCTACATTTGCTTTTCTTTGGAGGGTGAGAGCTGAGCTTGGCCCTGCTCCACCAAGAGCACAGTACAGTGCAGGGTGCAACAGCAAGAGAGAGTACTCTGCTGCAAAGAGAACTTTAAATTAAATTGCATTTATAAATTCATTTCTCTCCAGCTCCTTACTGATCACACTACCTAATAAAATAATTGGCCATCTTGCCTGTAAGTCCAAGCTAGAGACAGGTAAAAGCCCATTTTTAGTGTAGTAATTTACATGCTTGGCAAACCAGGCTGACCAAATGAAACTACAATCCACAAAGTATCTTCATAATATGACCTTACTCATTCTCTTCAAGCTAAATATGAAAAAAAAGTTATTCAGTACCAAACCTGGGCATTTCATATGAAATCACAGTTTTCAAACATTAATTATTATCTCTTTTTGTCATTTCCACCTCCACTTTTTGTGATGATCTCCAACATATCAGAAATGCCCTGCAACAGCATAGAGAAGCTCCCAAAATTGAGATGCTGTGTCACTCCTCCGTAGATGCCCAATGCAGAGCTCACCACTGGAGACAGATGGCCTAAGCAGAGAAAAATCCTTAAGCTCCCAGCATTTCCTGCCAGAGCTGGGCTGGCCCAAAGGCTGGAAGGTCCATCAGCATGAACTGGGAGCCCTTGGGGCTCTGCAAATGCTTCCTCTGGACTGCAGGTGCTTTACCTCTCTCTGGCATCCCTCCCCTCTCCCTCCAGCTTGCCCTTTCCCTCTTTGAGCAAGCAGAAGGCATTGCAGTGCAGGGAAATCCAAAACTGGTCCCCTGCCACCTCCTTCATGGCAGATGGAAAAACCTCCTTTATCACATTTTGGTTACTTTATGTGGCATAAAGGGATCAAATCAGGAGTGAGAATTTCACCTGAAGTTTCTCTCTGTGATGAAAATTGCTGAAACAGTTAAACTGCAAATCTCAACTGGGTGCCAGCTGTACATTGCAGAGGCAGACTTGGCCTTCCAGGTCAGAGAGTCACAAACATTTAAGTTGGGGAAAGACCTCTAAGAACATCAAGTCCAACTGCTGACTAGCACTGCCAGGTCCACCACTAAGCCTTGTCCCCAAGTGCCACATCTGCATGTTTTTTGAACACTTCCAGGGATGGTGGATGGTAATTGCACCCTGGCCAGCCCACTTCAGTGTCTGACCAACCCTTCAATGAAGATATTTCTCCTAAAATCCAATCTAAACCTCACCTGGCAAAACCTAAGGCCATTTTTTTCATCCTGTAGCTTGTTTCATGTGAGGAGAGACCAACTGATCACCATCTTGCTACATCCCCCTTTCAGGAAGTTGTAGATTGTGGTTAGGCCTCCCCTGAGCCTCCTTTCCTAAGGAGCTGAACACCCTCAGCTCCCTCAGCCACTCCTCATCAGACCTGTACTCCAGACCCTCAATGTCTTTCTTGTAGAGAGGGGCCCAAAGCTGCAACAAACACAGGTCACAAATTGTGATTTTCAGCAGTCTACCAAGCTCCAACAAAAGAGAAGATTTTTGAATGCATTCCTTATTTACAGCATTCCAGTCAGTTAAAAAAAAAAAAAAAAGGCAAAAAAAGTAGCAACCCCCTCTAGCAAAGTATCCCTCATGCCTTGCTTCTCTGCAGAGGACATCATGTGAACATATCCTTTGAAACCCATATTGCAGATGAAGTGTCTGCTGCTGTTTGCTGGTTCTTAAGCCCTGGGTTTTGCTGGAGCTTCACTGGCACTGCACAGGACACATCCAGAGGGGGATGCCCTTCCTACACCAGCTGCTGGCAGGATGCAGCAACATTCCCAACTCTCCAGAGAGCTGACCTTCCTGCTGCACAACGATTTTCAGCACTAGTTTTCTGGGATGAAGGAGCTGCTACCATCAAATGAAAGCATTCTGTTTCCTTTTCTAGGTTGAACAGCACAGATCAAAACCAAGGGAAAGCTGTCACCTCCCCAGCATGCCACAATCTGGCCCTGTTTTCCCTTGGGAAAAGGAAGTAAGGGGCCTGGGGCACAACAGGGTATCTCAAAATTGGGAAAGAGGTTGAACTAGAGCCTAATAGGGCTATTCTCTCTGAAAAAGTAAGGTGTGGCTTGTTTGAGTATTTCTGCCAGGAAAGAAGACAGAAAAAGGAGTCTGGGAGATAGAAAAAAGGCAGCAGGCAGGAACCAGGATTTTGCACATAACCTATGAAAGATAAAGCAGCTCAATCTGTAGAACTAAACTCAGCTGCCAGGAGAAAAGGTCCGGGAGGACAAAAAGCGAATTCTGAGATACGGAGGAATTAATGTGACCATGTTGTAATTTTCTGTACAGTGAAAACACTCCAAGGGAGGGGTAACTCTGTACATCAGGGGAAGGACCTGCAGCAGTACCCAATCCTCAGTTCACAGACTACATCAAAAACACAGGAGTGGTGGGAAAAAGGCATTTGTAATAGCATTTGCTCAGATGATGGTTTGAGACAGGAAATCCACTGAAGCACAGCCAGAAACACATAGCCATTACCAAAGAAGAATTAAAACAACAGAAAAAAAAGTATTATAAATGTCGTTATCTTACTGTTTTCAGCACGCTTTTGATAATTAGTAAGAAAACATTTTTCCTTGTTGTTGTTGGTATATGAACAATGCAGTAACATAATCAAAATGATTGCACATCCTTAGAATCACAGAAAAAAAATCAATAAAAATGCTGAATAAGAACCAAAGAAGTTGAGAGGTTTCCTTATGTGAGAATTTGCTTTCATGATGGTGTAACATGTTTTTCAGCATTCAAGAGAATGCTCACCAAAAAAAAAAAAAAAAAAAAGCCTCATGCAATAGTTGAGGCTAACATTTTTAGCTTATGGTATTCTACTAAAATTACTGTCATCATAAAACACCCACTTTTCTTTTTTCTGTGCCATAAAACATGCACCTCCAAACCCCAATTTAGAATGACAATGGAGTTTATCAGCTATTAAACACTTCTCCAGGATAATCCCACCTTAAAACTTCTGAGATTATGCAGCTGCCAGAACTATAAAAGGGCTGCACATTTCCAACGTTTTCACCTAATCGAATTAAGAGACCAAACTATTATTATTCTGCTTACCTCCTAAATTCATTCCAGCTTGCAGACATTTCTGTAATCGACAGGCTGGGCAGTTCTTCCTCCGAATCTTATCAATTATACAGTCGTTCCTTCCCGCACACAGGTAATTGTGCTGGCCTGAATGAACCAAAAATAAAATGCATTATTAGAGGCTGTATTTACATAATTCCAATTTGTAATTGGAATTCTCTGCTGTTTTACACTCATTTTGAGATTCTTATTAATGAAGACGTTTCAGATTCCATTCTTTACCCTTTCTGAATGATCTTGGTGAATTGTCACGGGCCTTTATTTTGAGCATCTCTTCTTTTTAAATTGGGAAGGAGTTTTGTGTCACTCTCAAGAGAGATCTCATTACTTTTTTTCATAAACAGGACTGGAATTTTTCTTCTAGTGAAAAACAAACAATTGGCTTGAGATTTTTCAGACCTTCTTAGGTGTGCTGTATCACAGAGCAGTCTGACTCTCTAAGTTTGGGTACATTCTCATGCTCAAGAAGTTCAGGATATAAAGCAGAAATGCACAGCAGAGGTCAGCTTTCCCCATATACTCCACCCTCTTCAAGCAGGCCTAAATCACAACTGTATTATTCCATTTCTGTACTCATTACTTTTTTTCATCCTGAAGAGACAGCAGGTATTTAATGCAGAGGGGAACTACACAGCAACCAGGGAAACAGGCTGGCATTTGAGAACCTGGAGACTCAAAAGGCATTTTGCTCCATGAGAGGAACACGGAGCAAACCAATGCAGTGTCTCAGGCAAGGGCACGAGCACGTGGCCTTTTCAAAGCCTGGTGCTTGGATGTGACGTGGGAGAATAAAGGAAGCAGCGAGGGGTTGATGTAGTGTGACAGCAGAAGAGAGAGGAGATTGTTTTAGCTGCCTTGATCCAGAGGCACACAGGGATCTGGGGTGGCCAGAACAAATGTGTAGAAACCCAAGAGATGTGCAAGTAAAGTTGAAGCAAACGACCAAAGCAAGTAGCAGGCGTGGGAGAGGAGAGGAGGGGCCCTGGAAGAAGTCAGGAGCAGAGCTGCACTGGAATGGGCAGGGCCAACACACAGGGAGAAGGAATGAAGATGCAGCTCCATAAAGGGAGAGAGCTGCTAATCACAAAATGAAAACCTGAGTATCATAGAATGTTTATTTTGTAATGTGATCCATACAAAAACAGACATGAAAGAGAAGAGTCAACTTAATTCCTCTTTATATTTTTGCTCTGATTTGAGCATATCCCCTAAAGAACCATCACACAGACAGCATGAAAGTAACATAAGAAGGAGAAAACAAAAGCACCTTAAATTATGATATACAGCATAAAGATGGTTTATATGTCCTTAAAAATACTGGCATATAATCTTTTTTTTGTGGGAAGAAGGGAAAAGTAGTTATTTTCTGCAAGGAATGCAGGTGCACTTGCTCAGTACTTGTACAATGTCCTTTGTACATCAGACTACTGCAATACCATTTTTAGGCTTCCACAGGCGGGTGCAGGCTATTAATAAGACAAGTCAGCTCCAACACTGCAAAAATGAACCCCTTTGCAGAACTACCCTGAAGGCAGTTTGTGCTAAAAAAATGCATACCTGTTAAGTCAACATTTTTCACTACTGCTTTAAAAATCTAATGGGTTTAATAAAAGAGTTCCCGTTTATGCACTCCAGGATAATTACTTGGGTTTTGCATTTTTAAATGTTGTGGCAATGTTTGATTCCAACACTGTCACAATGGGACTTCCTAAGAAAAATTCCCACAACAGCAGAATATTCCGTAAATCACCCTTCAAATGTAGCCTGCAATTATTGCTTTGTGACCTATCTACTCTTGATCAAATACTTTCAGAAAACATAACTTAGTAAAGGTTCATCAATTTTTGAATCATGCATCTCTGGCTACTAATGTATGGTATGAAATCTATAACTAGCTTTTCTGGTAAGCAAGGCAAACAGTAAACATCATCTTCCCAATTTTTTTAACTTCTAGAAATCCCTTAAAAACCACAGCCATCATAAAGTTTACATTAATGGAAGTAACTTAAAAACCCTTTTAAAAAACAGCATTTTCAGGTCAACATTCCAACAAACCCTCTATGTAGAGTATGGCCATAAAATAATGAACAGCTTTTCAGTTAACATCTATAATGAAAAAAAAAATGGCTTCAGTCTTCTATGCCATCAAATATGGTACATTTCAAATAAAACCAATTTTGTAAAATAAGTCAGCAAAGCAAAGCCACAATCAGTATGTCCCATTTGTGCCTCACTAAGGCCCCTCAAATCAAACCAAAACCCTACATATCTGAAATTGATGCAGTGCTCTCAGGACCTCCAGGGCTCTTCAGGACTTCAACAAGGTGATGGAGGCCATCCTGAAGAGAGGCTGATGTTTTTGCCCGACTCTTTCAAGAGATGTATTGATCTGCCTTGTGCAGTTTGTGTTTAGCTTAATCCAGTTGTTCTTTTTATCCCGTTCAATCACCCACAAGTGGGCTGGAAAGTGACAGAGCAGATATTGAATTCTCATCTCCCATGTGCTAAATGCATTAAGATGAAAGTAATTTTTACTTATGCCATCATTAAGAGCACTTACACCAGCTAATTCCTGTTCCATCTGAAATACAAAGATATTAAAGATGCGAGGAAAGTTTTCCTGTTCAAAATAAATAACGAATAGGTAACACACAGTAAGAGGAAAGTGAGATCTTTTCTCTTAGCAGTAGAGCTAGAGGGATATTGAAGTTTGCATTTACCAGGTTATTGTGCCTCCAATACCACAGAATGACACAATCTAATGTACACACAAAAATATTTGAATGTTTCCAACTCTCCCACCTCCAAAGACTCTATAATTCCCTGCCTTTACAGGCTTGCAAAAGAAAACAAAAAGGAAGTATTCATGAAATTCAGTCTTCCCTCTTACTGAGTTTTCCTGAATAAGCAAAATTCAGCAGTAAAGTAGGGGAAGAGAAAAAGCTGTTCTTATTTGGCCTAATGAATTACTGCCAGAATTAGGGTACAGCAGAAGTTGTGCCTTTCCCTTTTTTAAAACTCCACTACAGTGACTGAGTCACCAGTCCCCAAAACTGAGTTGCTAAGATGAATTTATGTACGTGTGCCGAGCACCGCTGCACTCCCAGGGCTGCCATGCTTCCCTACAGGTAAGGCTGCAAAAGGAATGAGATGTAGATATTTTTTGCCAGTATTATTTCTGTTCCTGTCTAGGGCAAATTTAGAAAAATCACAGAGATTTCTGAAACATTCCACCTGTTTTATCTTCCTCCTAAAACAATTTTTTATACCCCCCCCCAGTTTTTTGAAGTCTAAGTCAGGAACTGCAAGTTATTAACGAGTATTCTATATTTTTGCTCTCTTGTTAAAATAGCAACTACTATGATCAAATGTTAAATTTTGTGAGGAGAAAACCGTAGTGCTGGAAGAGGATCCAAAGACTGTTTAATTCAAGCCCACTCATGGAAGCATGATAAGACTAGCTTAACAGTTCAGGCAGGTTTTTAGTTTTCTTTCTATTTGAGCTAAAATCTTCTGAGAAAAGGTATTCTGCAACTTCCCTACAAACTACAAGTCCTGTGTGATTAGGCTCGTGATTAGCCACCCTTGAATTCATGTTTTTTCCCTTTGCACTTCACCCAAATGGGAATATTTTGCGACAGGAAGAGATATTCATACTCCCCCCGCAGACACCCAGAGTAACCGATCACCACCTTCTTACAACAATCCTCTGCTCATCAAAAGATTTATGTTCCCCATCTCTTTTCTTGGATAAACAAATTCAGTTCCTCAATGTTTCCTGAACCTATCATCAGTTCCTCCTATTCTCCTCCAGCCTCTTTCCTAAAACAGGGCGCATTTTTCTTGCTGAGTTTCACCATCACTAAGGCCAATAAAATGGTTATTTCCTGCATCTTGCACACACAGCAGCCCTGCTAATGCAATCCTGGACCAGAGCTGGCTTTTGGCAATGGCATTAGGCTGTTGACTCACGCTCACTTGTGTGTCACTAATGGCTCCTCTCCTGGGGCAGTGCTGCCTTCCACATGTTCTTTCCTGCTTTTACCTGGGCGGGCAGCTCTCTTTATTCCTCTTCTAGATCCACACACACACATCCACTGAGAAAGAAAAAGTCCAAAATCCACTCCAGGTCCAATGTCTGAAACAGGAATTTGCCTTGGGTCCCAAGACTAAGGAAGCCTTGCAAAGGGACAGCAAAGTGAGAAAACAGGAGCAGCAGCTGAGGACCGAACGAAGCAGAAGTAGCTTGAAAAAAACTCAGCTTTTAAAATATTGTCTCACCGAGGCACATCAAAATGCATATAAAGTGTCCCAATTTCCCTTCTTCCTCCACAATGAGAATTAATACTTTGACTCAGAAAATTGCAGGCAGAGTTGTCTTCTCCCTGCAGGCAGCCAGAAAGCCAAACCTTCTTCCAGGGTTTGAGGAGAGAGGAGCTGGAAGATCTGCCTTGCAGATCTGCACGTAAGAGCTAGGATCCCTTTTTGCAGCTTCTGGGCTGGAATAAGTGCTTAGTTTCTGGAATCTTTCCCAACATGGAAGATTATCTCCCCCAGCAGCAGCGATACATGTAAAAGTCTTATGGAATAAATAACATTTATTTCTGACACTGTCCCTTCCCTTTACCCACCAGCCTGTCAGACTGCACAAGCCCAGCCTGTGCATCCCTTCCGACCTGAGCCACAGACCTTCCCTGCTAAAGACAAAGCAAACATGCTGCAGAAAATCATGAGGATTTTCTGAAGGAAGTCTCTCACCTCAGGAATATCTGGTCAGCAAACAGAACTTAACATCAGGTTTTTCTGCGTTCTGGTATAGCCCTAATGAAGGGCTTTGCCTCCTACAGCAAGGAATCACAAGATGTGCACATCCCAGCCTCTCATTTGTGCGCACCGAGCTATGTGATGTGCTCCTTTAAACCAGCTCTGAAACCCTCGCAGATTTTGTCTCTGTATCCATATAAGCTCCTTCAATTACTAAAAATGAACTATTTCTATCTTTTGATGGACAGTATACAAATAAAATTACTGCCAAGGCTTGCCACAATGGTTTTCCACATCCAGAAAAGGATTTCCTGTTTGACAGGAGTTGTATCACACTATCAAGGGACAAATTGCATATACCTGAGGTTTTCACTTCACCATCTGCAGCAGGCAGGTACTCTCAAATAGATCAGCACGATAAGTATGATGATGAATCTCTTTTCAAATTTCAGTTTTCATAAGGCCCCTATTTCTTGCAATAAAAAAAAAAAAAAGCCTGCTAGTCAATGGAAATGAGAACTGCATTTTCATTTCAAATGTCCATTTGTTACGTAGTTGAGGGTGCTTTTTTTTGTTTTGGGTTGTTTTTTTTTTTTTTTTAAGCAGTTGACAACTGCCCAGCAACAGCAGCCTATGTTTGCAGTCACTATTTTAGGCTACATCACATGTCAATTACATAACCTTGTTTTACTGCTCTTGAACTGGTTCGAACAACCTGGGAAAGAGATTAGGGCAGTCCCTCCCAGCTGGCCATCCATCCACACCCTCCAGCAGGACCTGTCCCCCCAGCACAGCTCCAGTGCCTCTCTCCAGGGCTAGTTACTCATTGCCAGACCCACCTGAGACACTGGATAATTAACTTCCTCAGCTCTGTTTAAACCAGTCCAGTCTGACCACGGTAAACTAATAAACTTGATTCCTCATGCTGAGATTTATGTGGAGCAGAATAAGCTTATAAATGCCTCAGCCACGGTACAGGATGTAGATATGAATATTGCCCCTTCATTTTACATAGAGAATACTCTGGGTTTGCATTTTAGAAGCTGAATCTCAGGGTTTCCCAAAATTCAGTGTTTGTCTCCCTTATTACTCCACAGCTTCATGCTTTTCGGCTGCAGACCAAGGCAGCATCTGACCAAATGACAATACTGGTCTATTATTAACATTATTACAGTGTGCTTATAGCATAGGTATAATCTAAATCCTTCCCTGAAACAAGAATTTAGAGCTTTCCCTCCTTTATAATAAATTAGAGGCTTAATTAAAATTTGTTTTGACTTTGGCAAAATATTCATCACATCTGGGATATTTCCTGCCTGCTTCTCATTCTAAATTACCTTCTGCTACTTCTAAGTCCCAAGATATCTTTCACTTTCTCTACCCTTTTATATTACTGGATTATTTTTTATCTGCCATTTTAATGATATTTTTCTAAAGTCTCCTTACTTTCTACCCCGCCCCCTTCTCTCCTTCAATAAAAATTGTTTTCCAACCATTTTTTTAACCTACTTTCATCCTCAAGATTTTACCCCTTTCCTGTTCTGTAGCTCTTCCTTCAGTCTTCTCATTTACCTTCTAAATGAATTATTTCCTCTGTTCAGCTAATAAATGTGATTTCACAGGGCACATTTACACTGCAGTTAAAGGTACAGCTACACCTGATTTAATATACTGAAGCAAAGAATATTAAAATTACCGATGGCAGGGGATAAAAACTATGTCTCAACAGCACCGTTTCCTGCAGGGTCCACAAAACCCAGCAAGGGCTTTTTTAAAAGCAGGGGTTCACCCACTGGTGCTGATGAGCTACCAGAGCTTCCTCCAACAGTGACCACACATATGAAGCTGATTCCCCTTTTTTTTTCTGGAAGTGGAGCAAGGAGGGTTGTGTCTCCAGATGCTTTATATGCAGAATTTTTCAAGCTGTCGTTTACGCACTCCCCACACACACACACCTAAGAACACAGACTCCAATGCTCTGCCAGTCTTAACACAGAGACTGTTTTCTGCTCCTTCACGTTCTCTGGAGGCTTGCCTTCACACTGGGCTGAGACCAGGCAAACAACAACAATTGGAATGGTCTGGTGACCCTGGCAAAGGAGACGAGAAGTTATAAAAATGATTCTCACTCACTATTTTAAGCAGACTGAAAGGGCACCGATGAGAGGGATCAAGGAGAGAGGGGAAATTTGGCAAGGGAGCATGGGATGTAGCCCAAAAGAGGCTACTATTTTCTGCAGGAGAAACCATCCAGCAGGGATGAAACCTGCTAATGACAGCGAGATGAGTGACCTCATACTTAAGGTCCACATGTGCATTTTCTTATGTCACACTTAGAAAACACTGCAGAATTTTGAAAACCCCTCCAAGGCTGTGTGTGGTGCTCCAGCCATCCTGTTATTCAGACAGGCCGAGCCACCAACACAAGATATGCCCCAAACTGGTGTTGAGACCACCCCTAGGACCACCCTTCAGTTCAGCTTGCAGGAAACCTGAACACAGCCACATGCCTACAAGATAATTCCCTTTTCACGTGGTCAAAGTCGTACTGAATGATGCTAGCATGGAAGAGGCATAGGAAAAACCTGATCTTTGCAAAGCATTTCTGATTCAGTGAAATCACACAGCGCAGGAAATCTGTTTAAGATGAAAACCAAGGAAAAATATCTACAAATACCAAAATAATCCTGTTATCGAGTGAAATAATTTTGTTTCTGTTTTGAGAATAGTTTTCAGCTCAGTTACTTTTGATTTTAGATTATAATGGATACAGTGATAGAGAGAGTGCGAATTAGAGCTTTAGAGGATGTTTTGACAAAATCACACATCTAATACTTTACAGCATTTTCTCTCGAAGCAAGTTTCCAAATTTTCAGTTTGGTTTAAATTTTAACTGAGTATTTTTGAAGTCTCTAGATGCTGCTATCTGCAGAGACAGATTTACAAGAGATCATGTTGCATGCATGACGGCTAATTCTGCTTTCCCATGCTACAAATCTGATAAGGAATTCTTGACATACTACAAATTTCCAGGCGTTTTAATGGAAAATCTCAACTTACAAGAAATGGTCTAAAAGGTTTGGAAAGACTTTTTAAAGTAAGTGTCATGCAAAATCTTAAATTGCAACTGAAATGCCCTTCCACTTTTTGCTGACAAAAAATGGTCAGCCAATCTGCTACACTGATCCAGGATGTAGTATCCTGCTCTACAAATAGCTCACTGTTTCAACAGGATTTCAGGAAGCACTCGGTGTAAAATAAGATTTGTGTGAAATATCAAGTTCATTTTAGGGAATGTTTGAGAGTGAGGTGTGGGGGGAGCATTCTGGAATATGGAGCACTAGTTGGTAATGTAAGGATTTCGGAATGACTCTGTGGCACCCTGAGCCATGATCCTTCAGTGAACACTGTACTGAAAATATTCACCTCTACAAAAATATTTGCATTCACAAGTGTACCTGATGCCTGTTACACTTTATTTACTCCTCCTCCAAACTTCTGTGTCTGCCCCACCATCCTGCTGATATATTAATGTATCAAATTGTCTTTGTAGTAATAAGCAAGAGATAACTTCTCAAAGGAAAAAACGAAAAATCAAGATTCACAGCATTAATTCTGTGTTTTGCACCTCCATTTTAAAATCTGCAATTCCAGGCTGACTCCTTCAATAAGATGCATGCTACTTTTAAAAGATATTGCAAGAAAAATAGGCTGTTTGTTTCACAAAGTTAAACTTTCCCCAACTCTTGATCTCAGTGAAAATGTTCTGTTAATTTTTTTTTTTGTTTTTAAAACTAGCTGCCCTTTAGTTTTTGCAAACATTTTGATGTTCAAGTCTGCTGTGTTCTTGCATTTAGCATGCTCAGCAGATCACAAATTTTATTCTGTGTGAATGACACATTATCTTCAAAGCATATTTTTCTCTTGCATTTTTCATGTACAGTTTACTACAGCTCAGTCTGGAAATATGCTAAATTTATAATAATGAATATTATTATGTATAATAGCAACAATTTAAAATATTGCCAGCACATACAAATATTTTCCTCTAGAACCCTGGTCAGTAATAATTTTCTTTTAAAAGGCTGCAAGCAATACCATCACAAGAGAGCTTTTTAGCACAGTCTCTTGAGATCTCAAACACAGAAATATTGACCAAAGTAATATCAGATGGTCACCAAAGTAAACCTGAAAATTCTCTGCGTTTGTTTGCTGAATTTTGAGAAGGAGTCTGTTTTACCCTTTGAACTATGTACTTATGTCCCTATTTATTTTCTTCTTTTTCTCTCTCCATTTGTTTATTTTTATCAGGAACCTCAGCTCTCTGTCACCCAGATATATCTGAAGAAAAAAGAATGAGGATTAGAGGGTTGTAGAAAGAAGAGCTGACTATTATAATGAAATTTCACAGTATGTTTACTGATAAAATACCCTAACAAACTAAACCAAAAAGTGTAAATTCAGTAGCAGAACAGATACTACACCAATTACAATCACTATTTCCATCTTTGATTGGCTGAGCAGGTCTTTCCAAGTACAATCCCCCAAAGTGGGTGCAGAATTTCTGGGCTACAGAGCCACAGGTCTCAGTCCCCTCCAGCCCTTGCTCCCAAAACCCCCAGACAGGACCTGAAAACAAACACTTCACTCTTTGCTTACTCATCCAACCTCAAGAGGCTGAGCAAAGCATCACACAGCAGCAAAAACACTGATGAACCAAAGCTTTGCCTAATTACCCCAAAGCTTTGCCTAATTACCCCAAAGTTTAATTACCCCAGATTTTACTGGAGCTCATCTTACAAGTAAAAAACCCCCATGGCCCCCCTCACCCAGGCATGTTGGCTCTGACCCCTCAACTGTGGCAAAAGAACGACCTGTAAGAGATTAAAAAAAGAGATTAATAAATCTGCCATGGTGACAGCCACCATGCTGGGCGCTGGATGCATTCCCTCATTTCTGCACCTTTTCCATAGGAATTGCAAATTTCTTTGCCACAGAAATATATAAGGGGTGACCTTTCACACTGGAATCATCCTAGGTCTTGAACAACTTAAGCCATGGATGACTTGCTCTGAATCTGACATTTCTGACACACATAAAGTTGCCACTGGGAGTCAAAAGCAAACAAGCCAGACATCTTTTAAAGCACACAAAACTTCTCAGACATATAATTCACATGCCAGAGTAACATCTTGAAGGGATCAGAACCCTTTTGCTGCAAGGGAATGGATATTCAGCAAAAACTGAATGTGTCAAATTTCAGCCCCAATGATGGCGGCCACTGAGAACCAAAATGAAAGAGGAGGCATAAGACAATGGAAAAATAATTATCTTGGGACATAAATACATCATAACTCAGGCATAAATATAATTACTTTCAAAAAGCATTTTGCCTAATTGCTGTAATTTTTAATTTGTTTTTGCTCAGTGAAAACTAAAGACCAATTAATTTAAATCCAGAATTTCCTCCTGGATTAGGGTTGCTGCTCCTCCCTGGCATGTATCCTCAACCTTTACATTCAACTCATTTAAAAAGCACAAAATCAAAAAGTTCTCAGTCTATTCTCATTTAACTTCACAAGAGGCAGGTCTGGACACAGATTTATTTTTTTTTCTAGAGTTAATTTTTCATAATTAGAATTCTGGTAGTACTAAGCAGATTGAATTCATTTTAGTTTCCTGCAAGTAGCTATTTAATACAAACTCACGTGAAATGAAATGTCATTCCTTACAAGAAATGTATCAACAGCACGAAAATACTTTGGACTAATCTTCACAAAATACAGCAATTTGCTCCTTAAAGTGATAGCAGTGAGCCAGGGACAGAGTCCAATCTCCTCAGGAGCAGCTGTTGGAGCTGAGGCTTGCAGGAGAGGTCAGGGAAGGAAAGAGATGATGAGGGTGGTGGTCCCTTCGTGCAAAACCATGGGATGAGCTTAACTGCAGTTCCACGTGGCTCACAATGTGTTTTTGCACCTTGGAAAAGGTGAGTTTCCCTACTGGCATCAAAAGCAATTGTTTTATCAAGGGAAATTGATAGTGACTAAAGCAAAATCTATTTGTCTGAAACATGCTTTGTAAGTAAAAATGACCAAATCTGCATTAAGAAAATGGAAATTTTAAAAAGGTCGCTAACATAAAAAAGTCACATCTGCCCTCTACTTCAACCAGATTTCCTTGTGGTGTGTTGCACCACAGTTTATAATTATGAGAAAATAATCCAGTCCTATGCTTTTCCTTACACATCCCATATTTGCTAGGCTGTTTTGCCATCCTCAGAAGTAACTTTGAAACTGCCAGGCACCAGCATTAAAAGCCTCCCTGAAAATGTGCACTTGTGTCTGAAAACACACAAAGAAAAGATCAAAATGAAAATTAAAAGCAGATGCACTTTATGTACTAAAAGGTTTTTCCACTTTGATAAGTGGATTATAATGAAGTGTGGCACCATGTTTCATACAATTTATTAATCCAGTCCCACTTATTTACACTCTGAAACAGCATAATGATTTCAACGTTGGAGCACAGCCAAAACTCACATGCAGAAATAATTAAAAAGTTATGTGGAAAGATTGGTGGTTGCTGGTTTTTGAGGGGTTTCCAAAGAGACAGACGGACTTTTAGTTAACCAGAAGATCTAAGTTGAAATAGACAAGGCAAAGTGTGGAAGTGAACTCATTTTTGAAAGGGAGTAGAGACTTATGAAAAGATAACCAGAGCCTGACTTGCTCTGCCATTACAACTCCTTCAAGCATGGAGAAGCTGGTACAGACAGAAGACCTCTCTAAATTAGTGCTGATGCAACCAGGGAAACTCCATTTACCCAAGTTCAGATGTCTACACGGAGTAAAAAGGGAAATCAGGCTGTCAGTGTAAGAAATCCACATTTCCTTTGCAGAAAAACAGAGTGCTGGTTGAGAGTTCCCTCCTGGGCACAGCACACTCCTCCTGCCTCCAGGAGCATCCTTACCCCTCACAGTTCCACAGTAATGGTCCCTGAAGATGCTGAGCCACCCAGCAGGTCAGGAATACTTCCTTTAGAGGGTGAAATACACATATATGGAAACACCACTGGGAGATGCACTCATGCAGAAAATGGATTTTATTTATTCATTGATGCACAATGCCCAGTTCATTTTACCCACTACATTTCTTATCCACTAACCTCTCTCTCCCTCTACTCCTCACCTGAAAAGGCTGTTTATACAGTGAGCAGGAAATCTAGAATCCAGTTCAGTGTAACTTTCTGGCAAGATGCACATGATGAAAAGATCCTATACCAACTCTGCCATTAAGTATTTCTATAGCAAATTCCCACTGAGGGTAAGTGACTGCCAAATTCGGCGTTTATCACACTGTGAAGATATCCTGTGAAGTATCAGAGGGACATCATTGAAGGAGGAAGAAAGGAAGAGGAGTTACCAGCACAAGTTATGGACAGAAAAATAATGCAAAGGAGTGTAGAGAAATTGAAAGAAAAGATAGGAAACAGTAAAACTGAATTTGGAAAAAATGCTACTGCACGTACCAAGGGAGAAATCCAAAATGAAGAGTTAACAAGACACAGTAACGAAGCAAAATTTGGAAAGCATCACTGTTGAAAGAAACCTAGGAATATGAGGATAATCTGGATGTAAGAAGCAAGTACCAGAGGAGAATCAAGTGCCAGTGAGACCCCTGGCTTGTTCTGTAGAAGCATTACACAGTGGGGCAGGCTGGCACAGCAGCGCTCTTTACGCATGTCTTTCTCAGGCACACCTGGAATACTGTATGCAGTTCAGGCACTTCATTACTGGAAGATATAAACAAACTGGAGGAAGTCCAGAGAAGTGGAACGGAAATGATTAGAAGCCGGAGGGACTGATTTACTAAGAAAATTTAAAGTAGCCCTTTACCCGCCTGTAACTTCTCTGATAACTAGAGACGGGAAATGATAACAGCCTAGTTCGAGTCTCCAGTCACGTGCCTTCAGCCCTTTTGCCTTGGGCACCTAAGCATGTGCCTAGTTTTAAGAATACCAAGGAGCCAAAGATTTTTGACCTTATGAAGAGAATAAGATTAGGGAAAGAAAAAAAAAAAATTAGGCTACATACCATCAAAATCCTCCCAGGAATTAATTATGACTAAATGAGCTACCATAAAAGATGGAGATTGCGTTGCTTGAAATTTCACATTTTACTGCTGAAAATGAAAAGGGTTATTCACATCTAAAGTTTATTGTCTGTAAAACAACAGGACTGATCAATAGAAGCAGTTTTACCCATACAAGTCTTTGCTGCAAATATATATATCACCAAGTTATCCTGTCCAGGTAAAGAGACTCAACTAAGCAAACATTTTTACCCCAGACTGTCTAAGCCAGGTGGAACGGTTCTGCAAAATGACAAATTATATCCCAGCAGGAAAGTAACTGGATTAACCTAGCTCCTCACACACTGACATTGCTGTGAAGTGATTTTTAGGAAGGCAGCATTTTATGTAACTGTTGAGCTGTCAGCAGGGCTCTACTGAAAGACACTTTAAAAGTCATGTAGAGACTGTCAGAGCCTGATCCAGGGAACAGGCGATTACCATTCACACAGGTTTTGCATGTGATCTGGGAAAAAAAAAAAACCCTCAAAACAACCAAGCACCAAAAAAATAGCCAAAAATCTGCAAAGCCCAGCTGCAGGCAGTCTGCAAACAGCCTCCTGGGATGCAGATTGCTATATAATCCCCAAGCAACATTCCAGGCCAACAGCCATGTTTGGGCACACAGGATTTCCAAGCCCCTGTACCAGCAGGCAAGACCGCCCAGAAATGTTACCCTAAAGGTAACCCTGTGCCCCTACACCTCCACCAGAAACCCCTTCACCTGATTTGGGCTTAAAACCACTTCTTGATGCTCCAAATAAACAAAGTTCATAGTTCTACTCAGGAAAAATACCCTGGACAGATTCTTAGTCCATAAATGAGAGACAAACTAGAAGTCTGCAGTGTTTACTGGAAAAAAGTCAGCATCTGTTACTAAAACTGTGCTGGCTATGCATACCTGACTAGCATGCTAGCTGAGTCTTTTGTTTATGCAAGCAATGCAAGCCTTAAGCGACAATTTCTGCAATATTTTTATGAACTCAACATTTTTCTGCAACCTACATTTAAACTCATGGAACGAGATAAGAACAGGCATGAAGACAGCATGTCTCAGCCTCAGTGCATTGGTGCCTTGATTTACCTTATGATTTTTTTTTAATGGACTTTCTGCAGCACAGTTTTGAAAGTTTGGCAGAAGGTAAATGACTGTGTGGTCGATCATTGCTTTGAGTACTTACAAAGTCATACCTATAAGCCTGAGAGTCCTACTCCAGGAGAGGACTTCTTTCCTCCCTTTCTCTGTATTGTATATGTCAAAATGACTCTGCAAATTGGTTGAAATCTGTCAAAAACCAAATCATCATCAGTGAACATGGTAGGTCTACATATAGTTAAGGTGGCCTGACACTTCTCATTTTAAGACCTCATTTTCTATAGCTTATAACTTTACCACACATTAGCAGTTAGGGCTGAAATTTCCCATGCTGTGTGTCAGCCTGAGGCTGAATTTTATTTTGTGAGAGTAAGAATGTATCAGCTAGAAGCACCGAGCCTAGTGCAAAGTAAGTTTGTGAATAAGGGTAGGGAGGAACATGTTGGTTTTCTCCCGTGTTACATTTTTCACAGACATATTTGAGAAGCTCAAGAGCCTTCACACTTTGAGACAGACCCTTTGAAGCATCACTGCTCTGATACCACAGATGTGCCTTTTGCCATCTCATACATTATCACTTAAAATTATAACGGATCACAGTATAAAATACTGAAAAGATGCAGTTTGTACGTGATATGATTTGCAAAGGTTTTGGTGGAGGTTGGCTGCCAACCTCCAAAGCTCCCTTCTGCAAAGAGCATGGACCAGGGCAGAGGGTCTGAGCTGAGCTTGTGCTCCAGCCATCTCTTCCATGTGCCAGGCAACGCTCTGGCACAGGGACTACGTGCAGAAAATCCCCATCACACTCTCAAGATGCAGCAAGGGAACAGCTTGGAGGAAAGAGGAATGAGGCACAGGTTGCAAAAGCAAAGGCAAGCAAAGATTAAGGCAAAAAATAAAAGTCTATTAATGCACTGAGCCTGACCTGTCACTCCCATAACTTGATTTTTCTGACTGTTTAGCATTTTTAAAAGAGACTGCTTTCCAAGGAGGCAGACACCCTGCTAGCTGGGGTACAGGTCTCCATGTGAAGCAGGTGCCCCATGCTCCCAGCTCTGCCTACAAGCTTTCATGGCCCCTGGGACTTGATTTGCTGGGTCTCTCTCAGGGGTGAGCCCAAAACAGCCTGATGCCACCCTCTGCTGCTCTCTGTAAGCACAGGGAAAACAGTTAGTGGCAGCCATAAAATCTTAGGGATGCAAAAATGTCCCCAAGGAAAGCTCTTTTGCCCCCAGGTTACTGCTAACAGACACCTACGTGGCCTCACAGCGCTCTTCCATGTGCTGCTGTAGCAGAGGAGTGCTGCACCAAGGGATGGATGTCCCACACATCCCATCTCACCTCTCCTCCTTCGGCAAAAACATAACCTTAGGAAACGATGACAACCCCTGGCTTGTAATTTACATTCTCTGCTTTTCTAAAACTCTGTAGGAAGAGTAAATGGAGCTTTAAGATCCTAGCCACTGAGCAGAGGAGCATATCCCACACCCTACAGCCCTGCAGTCTAGGCTGGGAGGCAGAGCAACACACCCCATAGCTGAAGGGGGAAAGACAAACGAGGGCTGTCTCTCCCAGGACCTATTCCCTGCTCAAATACCTCCCGTACAGGTAGTGGGCACATTGCTGTGAGTGCCACTAGCCAGCAAGGCCACCCACCCCAGCAGCTGGCCTGACATCCCATGCGAGTGAGGCTGGCACAAACCACAGCCAGCAGTAAAACTACGGACTCGAGAAAAAGAAAATTCAAAGTATCCTTCAGCGTGAATTTGTGACCCAGCATCCATCAGCACCTGCAAGTAAGGGCTACTCCGGCAGTTTCTGTATCTGCACACAAAAAATTAAGCTACAGTGCTTGAAAGGGACACGGATTACTGAGCTATCATCAAAATGTTTGGCCTGGGGAGTTCTGGTGCTGCATCCACACGCTGCACTGCGGCTGCAAGAACACCCTCCCGAAACTGGCTTTGCCAAAGCCAACACTGTTTCCTGCAAATATGATTACACTGACTTTAATTAGGTAACTGGCTCAGTGGTTTTGATTGTTTCAATTGGGTGAGCACGTGACAGGGATTGATGCATAATTAAGATGAATTTTAAAGATAAGCGTTCGTGCTGAAGTGGTGGAGCGGACACATTTGCCCGCTGCCCGAGGACGAAAGAGTGGAAGTACAAGTGGGAAGAGCTCCTCTCTCCGCTTAGCCAGTGATTGCTGACCTCTGTTTTTCATTATTCCTAGGAAGTGGTCAGTTAACCCTCATCATTAGGCAATAAACCGTGACAGAGAGCGCTGATTAATGCGCTGCTCCCCAGCAGGGTCAGGCAGGAGGAGAAGCCCACGGCGGGCTTCTGGCAGTTTCAAATGGCCATTAGTTATGGCCGTGCAAAACGGCATTAACCCAGCTAATCGAGCACCGAGAAGCCACGCTTCTGCTGAGGTCAAGGGTTCCCAGCAAACAAAAGGTACACCATGTTTACACACAGGGAAAAAAAAACACCTAAAAAACTCCCCCCAAAAACCCAAACCCTGACAGATTGGTTAATAAAAATGAACGCTTACAATAAATTTGACTAAACAGTGAATACACACAATACCCGCACTGTACCTATTAACTGAGGGAAAGTCCCAGAATAAAGGACAAAAGAAAAGCAACAGATTGCCTTCAGCAGCCTACCATAACATGCTCCAGGATAGCTGCTGCACTGCAGCAGGTGGCCCTGTTTAGATCCCTGTCCCCAAAATCCTTCCTGACCGCCCTCCCCTGCAGACAGGTTTGCTATTCTGCCCTTTCACAGGCTCAGCAACATGTCCCCTACATCCCTCAGGCCTGGGCTGTTGCACATTTCCTCACATTCCCAAATTTGCTGTTTATAAACCCTTCTTCCGTGAGACCCAGAGAGCAGAGGAAGCACGGAGAGCAAATGGTAAAAGCCTGGCAGAAGGACACAAGCTAAACATGCACATGCCAGCTCAGTCTGTGACAAAGGCATGATGGCCTGAGCACCAGGGCTTTTTTCTGAACAAGTATCTTCCTCCCACTTTAAATTTAATCTTCCTTTATTAGTCTTGGCAAGTGCCACTGTAAGGCGTGACCTCCGTGTCTGGAAGGGGAGAATTGTTTTTGCTGTGGCCTGCTCTGTGCCCCTTGCTGGATGCCAGAGGCCCTTCTCCCCTCTTTTCCTTACCCTTTGTTTCTGATTCTAAGCTGAAATCTTACATTTGCCCCACAACTGGATGGAAATAATTTAATTCTACAGATTTGTCTCATTTTTTCAGTCGACAACCTTCGTTCAAAGTGAAGCCTCCAAGAAATTCCCAGGCATACTGATTTTAGGATTAAGGATTGCATAATCCCCATAATGCACTTGCATATGGATTTTGGATTAGCCCCACTTGCATTATCTGGCAATATCTCAGATCCACCTTTCCCTGTGGAATCTGAGTGGGCACCTTGGGCTGTAGAAGCACACATAGCATTTCCCACCTTATTCCTTGTGGGAAACAGGTGTTCCTGCATTGTGAGCTTGTTATTGAAGGTTTCAAGGACACAAAGAATAGTGACAGTAACAAGGACTTTCTCACTTTCTTTGTGGAATGGTAATAGAAAATACAGCGAGTGTGAGAATGGCAATAGGAAGGGCTGAAATGAATTTCAGAAAGATGATACTGTCCTTCAGTTTTCTATTTCTGGAACATTTTCTAACTCAATAGAAAAAGGGATGCTTAAGTAAGCAAATTTACCCAAATGCTGTTCAAAAACCCCTCTGCTGCTCAACACTCTTTTGTCTCATCACAGAACTTTTAGCATGTACTAATACATATGTTTTGCTTGTGCTTTTATGTCCTTCATTTTTTCATAAGCTTTCCACAAAGGATCTTTTATTATTAAACAGTCAGTGAAAGATCTCATCCTTGCAGTATTTCCTCTTCCTACTTTGAAATGAATAATTAACATGGAATAATTGCCAGGTATTCTTTCTAAATTTCTTACATGGAAGTGCATTCCTTCACGAAATAGAAGGGAAGCAAGAAAAGATGCAGCTCAGTGTAAACTACTGTGTCCAAGTGCTTGCACTGTTTTCCAGCACCATAATTTATTTTATAAAGCTGTATGCAATGTTACTGTATTAAAATATAGTGTTCTTTGACAGACTGCCTGCTGCCCTACATTCAGCACAGAGTTACCTGCATGATGACAGTGCAGAAGTATGGAATATGAAATATTACTCAGAGTTCTCAGGGCTCTATAAACCACTTGAACATCTAGAATTCAACAGCCTGGCTACTTACACCTTGCATATAAAACCATTAACAAGCACCCTCCTCCAAAAGAAATGAGTGTACAACCTGACAGTTTCAGGAATATGATGCTATCACTGTAGGAATACTCTCGTCCTCTTATCCCTAAAAAGACTGCAAGTAAAAGGCATCATTTTTTAAGTAGGTTAGTGTCTTTTCATTCTCCTTTTTTAATTTTATGAATAGTTTAGTATGCCAGTGCACACAACCTAAGAAGTACTTATTATTTTTTCCCAATAGTCCATCATTATCATTCTGTTGTATCAGAGAAAATTAGCACCTATCGCTTACATAATTTCAAGCAGTATTGTTAAGAGTGGAATTTGCATGCATGATATGGTGTATAGGCTAACACAAGTCCATTTGCTAAGTCCACGTGGTAAAATGGATGAATAAATAATTGAATGCTTAGCTCCAAATATATAATTATTCCTAGGAAAAAAAAATTAGAGCACGAGTCTGTGAAATACATATAATAATACTCATCTACAGCTAAACAGCTGAGACAAAAAACGTCCTTTCAGAAATGGAACGATATAGTTAGATTCCTAAAATGCTTATAGGAAACTTTGCATAAACGCCCAAGTTTTGAAAGTACAGAACTATTGCACTTCTTCCCCACAGGCATTGGCTTTAAATTAGAAAAGCTGTTCCAGCCTAATCAAGAAGAGGCTTATCAGAGAACTTGTGCAGAGCGTGCAGAAGGTTTGTAAACCTTCAAACCCGCAGTTTGGATTGTTCCTGTTCAAAACCCTCCCGGCTCGGTTTTCCAGCCCTGCTCCCACACAAGGCATCGTTCAGTCCTCCCTGGGAAAGCAATGTCACCTTTTTTACCACCACCCCTCCCTCACCCTGCTCTGGAATCAGCCTGGCTGCTGTGATGGTGGGGGAATTGTTTCCCAAATGTCCCCTCCCACCACACAGGATCCCATCAGTTATTTGCTACGGACGGGAGCAGGTTTTGTGACAGTGAGCTCCAAACATGGGGTCCAGTCCCCCTCTGCCCTGGAGAGACCATAAACTGATCTCCAGAGGAAGTAAAATAAACAGGCAGGGTACAAATGAGGGAAATATGCTCTAGTTCTTCTGCCTGGTAGCCCAAAATGAGTGCAAATACGCCATGAATGGCAAATGAGTAGGGAAAATGCCACTATTCTGGGTATGGTTTTCCACAAGAACCAAGAAGAACTAAAGGCAAATGAAATGAGATGTAAAAATCTGATACAAATGCCTAAATGCTGGAAGTAATGACACCTTTTTGGGAAAAAGTGTGAAATGTTAGATTACAAGAATAAAAAAATATTCAAAATATTTGTCAGCATATTTAGTAACATGCAAATGGCCATGCCTTTTTTTGGCATCTTGCAAGAACAGTCCAACAGTTTCAGAGAAGCACAATTTTCTTCAAAACCACCATTACACTCTTTTTCTGTAATATGGACATCACATTGTGTTTTAAAATAATGTATCTGTCTTCCTATTGCAGAAACTATTCCCATTTTGGCATTTTTCTCACCCTGTGACTTGTCAGCCTACGTTCTGAATCTCTAGAATAAATTTCTAAACCATAATCTTTCCACATTTATTTTCTGAGGCATTTATTCAGCCCTTTTGAATTTCTTGAGACATTCTTTTCCAGGCGGGAGGCACTGAGTAGTTTCATTAAACAGAAAAATCTACTGCCTAAAGCAGTACTCCATTACAGCTTTTTGTCCTTATTATTGGTCCTCTGGCATTACCATTGAAGAAAATCTGTAGATGGACCTTTTTTAAAGTTATGATTTGATAAATCAGAAAAAAAAAAATTTCAGGAAGACTAGAAGGATGTAGGTGTCATTTTTGTCTTTAAGAAGAGCAAGAATACATTTTTTTTTTAAATGGAGAGGATGGTCAAAGAGGTTGCCCTAAGGAGTTCCCACTAATGGAAGTATCAGCATGTACTAGAGAAGCTGCATTATAGCCTTCCCAAATTCACTCCAGTCAAATGGTTTAGGCACCTATTGAGCTCCAAGCAGCTTTCCTAGGAAGCACCACCATCATCCATGTTTCCTGCACTTTGACCACATCCTTGGAACCTTGCTCTGGCTGCTGTTGGTGAACAGGTAAGAAATTTTAAACTTCCCAACACCTCAAACCCGAATTCTGATCTAACTCTCCATGCCTCTCACTACATTATGTCTTATTTCTACACACTTGGCCCTGCCTTGCCAGAACTCCAGCTCATCCTGGGGACAATGTGGATGGTGAATCAGGATGAATCAGGACTGAAGTCAAAAGGGCTCTTGTCCTTGGAGTTCACATTCACATGCTGCTGAGAGCAAAGTACACAAAGGATTACAGAGATTTAAAGAAGAAACAGAGAAAGGGAGAAGAGAGAAGGGAGGCAGGTGCCCTGGAGAACTGGCATCTCCTTTGCCATGGACTTACTTTATAATAATAAGCAAGAAAAAACACTAATTATCCTCCCTGTTTCCTGAATATCCAACTTGTGATCCAGAGTTTGAGTTGAAGTGGTTTAAGTGACCATAGCTGTAAGTAAAATCAACGTCAACTGCACTTTGGACATACTAAGTGCTACAAAATGCCAAGTACTTCTGCCCCCGAGGTCCTAAATATCATAAATCAGCGGATATGTCTGAGCCTAATCTGTGCCTTATCTCCTCAACTATGAAACAGGGGTAATAACCACTCATTTCATAAATTAAACAATGCTTGTGAAGCACTTAGATATTAGTGAAAGCACCACAAAAAAAGCTTTGTAAGAAATGAGTAATTATGTATTCTGAGCAAGGGATGAATAGTAGTCAGCAGTGAAGGCACAGGACCATACATGGAGCAATGAGAAGAATATAAGATATTGAATAGCTGCTCATTAATTGAACACTATCCAATCTGTTCAATGAACAAGGCAGAGGTGTAATGGAAAAAGCTGTATGGGATTGTGTAATTAAGGCTGAATTAGGAATCATTACATGCCGTGCAGATGAACAAAGGCGACGCAGGCCACTAATGTTCATTACTTTCATACTCAGTGACGATTTTGGAAACTTGATTTTCTTTTCTCTCCCCAATATATTTTAAAAATAGCAAACTTAAAAAAGCCCAACCAGCTCAAACCCCCTGAAATCCACCATTGCACCTAATATAAGAATCCCCACCGAGGAGCAGGGACTCCAAACTGCTTGTTTCTACCTGCTCTTAGCATAGACAAGGTACATACAGAAGCCAAATACCATCATCATCATCATCACTCTTGAAATAGGTGGGAACGGACTGACTAACTCATGTTCCCTATTTTAGAGCCCTGGATTTGGCAACTCAACAATGAGAAATGGCACCAAGTAATTTTGTAGTTTAAAAATAGGTAATACATTTTTGGTCTAACAGAATTTTCTCTCCTTAAACAATAAGTATCTGTGGGTTTCAATGCTGACCGTGGGCCATTATTGTTTCTAAAAAACCTGACAAAACTGCCTCTGTCAAAGTCTAGACTTCAAACCTATCAGAGACACTCCCAAACTTCAACAACCTAAAACTGTGCTCCAAAAACAGGATGAAATCCTGGCTTCATTTAAGGCAATGGGAGGTTTGCCATTACCTTTCCCACTCTATTTATATCCGAGATGCTAGCAGATGCCTTGTTCCCTCTGTCTACAACAGACAGACATGTATGTACATTTTCTCTCTCTTTTTTTTTTTTTTTTTTTTTTATGTCTGAAGACTGTTTTCCCATTCCCTTATTTAAAATGGGATTAGGAGGCACAAAAAGATGCTTTGTTTCTAGCCTTATATATTTATTTTCCAGTTTTATCTATTAAGAATTTCTTTCAGCCACAACACTGCAAAATTCCTTATCTCTAAGATTGGAGTGCTGAAGGCCCCATGCAGGATTATCCCCTTTTGGCTTTTAACTACTTATCCTGAGACTTGAAGAGCCTTTTCAGGCTTGAGAAATTTTCAGGAACTTGGGAGTTGTAGAAGGGAAGTGCTATTTGCTCCTAAAAGTGAAAATTATAACGCTATTTCTAGAGGCTGCCAAAACAGGCAGATAACAGCATTTTATGAAGTAATATCTCTTAAGAAGAACTACCATAGCTGTAAGGAGCTAAAGCATCTGATTAAGGACATTTTATGATATTTGATATGTTTTATGCTGTTTGATACAGATCTTGTCAATTATTTCTGTCCAATTGCAAATTCCAATTTAAATGTCCAGTCATACTTTAGTTATCCCTTCAGTTGTATCAGGCATTACAAAACAAAACAAAATCCCATCAGCAAAGACCTGATGGGACCTGGGGGGTACCTACAGAGGCTTAGTTGGGTAGGATGGAGTTATTTCCAAAGAACTTCATTCTCCTGAGCTTTTTTTTTTGAACTTAAAATGAGAGAAGTCATTGCAGGAGACAGACATTAATCTGCTAGTACAAATACAAAGCAATTATGCCTTAAGTATGATCTAAACACTATATATCAATTTTTATAAACTGAAGTTCTGTATTCCTGTGGAGATCTTGTCAATCACCATCATTGCAAATGGAATATTCTAAAAACGTATTACTTAGTCCACCCTCTCTATCACTCACACTTCCTCCATCTTTGGAGTCAGTTGAAGTCTCCAGCCTCACCAGGATACAGCATTAACCAAAAGAGACCTCTTTGGCTTATCCTTCACTGTGACAGAGAAGCAAATTATATCATTGGCTACTTCTCTTATGAGCAATTTCAAAGTAGGCACTTACATCCTTCTCACTCTTTTCAGGAAAGAGCTCCCACAAAAGTCCTTCTTTTGGGTGGTTTATATAATTCTCAAAATAGCAAACTAACAAATGGGATTTTTACACATTTACTCTTATTTCAGTACAGTTTTTAGTTCAAAATAAATTCTCCTCCCTCTCAGTTGTCTATTCCTCAATTGTGAAATATTTATAGACAGCAATTATGTCCCATCTGAGACTCTTTTTGTGAAGGCTAAAAAAAGCTAAAAAGCATTCAGTCACCTGACATAAGATAAATTTTTATTTCCCAGATCATTTCAAAAGCCCTCCTCACGTGTTTACTTGACTCTGAATCAAGCTGTGTTTAACATGCTGGTGACCAGAAGTACACTCAACACTCCATACAAGCACTCCCAGCATCACTTACACCATGACAGTGTGAATACTTCCCTGATGGCTTGAAGTACGTGCTGCATCTGAATTTACACATCCATTTTGTGCAACTACACTACTCAAGTGGCTCATTTAACCTGGAACTATTATTGAGAAGATTAATTTCCCAGGAAGCACCCTGTCCACCTTTCCTACAGGAAAAGAGACGCATTCATTTTTAAGGAAAAGGCAATTGACATATTCAAGAAAACACTAAAATAATGACTGCAGCATTGGAACATTTGTTAGCCAAATATTTGTGGCTATCTTAAATCAGCATGCACTGACAAGGCCATCCCCCCTCGAGGAAGACTCTGACCTGCTGGGATGCTACCCTGTGATGTGTTAAAAAAGAAAACAACAACAACAAATTACTGCAACTGAGTTCCCTGTCACATCGTAAGAATGCCAAAAATTCCCTGATCTTAACAGGATGTAGAAGGTAAGCATGTAAAAGTCCATATGGTGCTTGAATTTGTGGCAATGGAAGGCTTCTGGCCAAGATAAACCAATCTTACCACTGCATCCATGTTCCATTTACTGGTATCTGGTATCACACTGGGTATCTGTGCTTGTGCAGGCTGGCTATCACCTACTGAATATATTATTTTACAGATGAAGCGGGCTAGAAATTAATATTCATAAAACAAAGAACAAAAGACAAATGACAGAGTGCAGGAAAAGAATGAGTTGCATGCAGCCCTGTGTGTGTGTTTTTCAAGGCTAGACAGCTGCCCATATTTAAATTCTCATCCTCATACTCATCCATCCCTCTCCACAGCAACACCAGCTCACACAGTAAATAAGTTACTCTCAAAAAAACTGCAAATGTTGGGAAGTCTTGGGGGAGGGAAGAAATTATTAATGCTTTTGGAAAGGAATGAATGCAGATTTTCAGCTTCCTTGATATAAAATATTTTTTGTAACGTTTTCACAGCTATTAACCAACTTATGTTCTTTGTGGCACTGCAGCTGCTAAACCCACTCACTCTGTGCTTGTTTTCAAAGCAAGGCACTCCGTCACCTTGGTGGTTCCCAAATCTCCCCCCTCCTATCTGAAATGCTACACGTCGTGCTTGGCGCCCTGGTGTTCCACTTCACATTCACCTGAATGCATCCAGCACTCTTTCCTGAACACTGGACAGTGTTTTCCATGCAGACCACGTATTCCAAGGAGCCACAAGGAAAGATTTCCCTCACGTTTCACCTCTCCCCAGCTGTAAAATATTCAGTTGCAATATATGTTCGATCCTTTATTCTTTTCTTTTTTTTCTTATGTCTCAACTCTTGATGCTTGGGTTTTGGGTTTTTTTCTCCTTTTTGGGGTACCATTGTAAATTTTTTTAGCACCTTCCTCTTACCAGTCTCCTCAACTCTGAGCCCTTAGTAACTAAAGCCAGCCTGGAAAAGGAATGAAGACTTCTTTCACAGAGCAACACTGCCTGCCAGAGCTAAACCCAGGAAAAGTCCTTTTCATGTATCTATGAAAGCATGGAAGGCTGGTGGCAGCATCAAACCTATAATGACTTAATTATTTAAATTTTATTTTACACCTATTAACTATAGCATATCAAGTAAGAGTAGCAGCTGCTACATGAATTTGACCAGCTCACTTGCCCTCAGCAGATCACCCATCTGCTTGCTCTTCACCTAATATTTCTGTTTGATGGGTTGTAAAACAGATTCTTGCAACAGGTCAGGAACAGAGTCAACTTCAAATCCCACATAAAAATTTCTATGAAAACATATGGACATCTGTACTGAGTGATGTCGAATTTAGAGAGGCCACAGACCTTAGGAAAGTGGATAAAAGGAAAATTGCAGCCTGTTATGGAAAAACACTGACTCCATTACAGTGAATGAACAGAAGAGGGGAGAGTGAAGAACTGTATGTATAATTAATTCTAGTAATACAGACCTACAAATTTCATGGGTGCACACACTGCAAAATGGTCTGTTAGGTGTCAACTGCAGTTTCATACAGCATAAAAAGTATTGCTTTTTTAAATGATCAATACAGTAAACTCCCCTGTCCACCAGTAGCATTCTATAAAAAGTTGGGCTAATTAGGCAAATTATTCAAGAGTTATGTATGTTAACATTTCTCATACCTTGATTAAGTTTTCCAATTCAACTGAAATGAAAACAAGACCAAAAAACAAGGGAGGCACACAGAGAGAGGCTTTAGTTTATCTTCTGCCAGAGCTTATAAAGCCTTGGGAAGCTCTTTCACTGACAGTGCACAGGAAAAGCACCCGTTTCTGAAAAAACAGGTAGGATTTCTTTGCTCCTACGCTGCTCACTTAGGGGCACAGCAGGTTTGCAACACCCAGGAGGCATCAGATCAGACTGAAAAGTTTCCTTCAGCCAAATTATCCCTCCACTCTAAACTGGCAAAAGTTCAGGTAAGAAAAAAACCCCACAACCCTAGACACTTCTGTTGTTGTGCCTGTGTTTTT
The DNA here is from genome assembly GCA_013397295.1 of Polioptila caerulea. Lineage (NCBI taxonomy): Eukaryota > Metazoa > Chordata > Aves > Passeriformes > Certhiidae > Polioptila > Polioptila caerulea. The sequence goes on along the minus strand of VYXF01013000.1, from coordinate 113,483 downwards.
ACTTCAGAGCTGAAATCTATTTTTTTAACTTAAAACTGAAAAACTAGCTTCAAGTTTAACCTTCTGGAACAGAAATCAAGAACAGAATTTGATCTTTACTGAATTATCCCATCTTTGTATTTTAAAAATAAGGACAAGCTTCCCTATAACTGGTCCAATATAATTTTTTAATGCTCCATTTTAAGTAGCCAAAAATCTCCGAGCAAATACGCAAAATAACTGGAAGAAAATGGTCATTTTAGCTGTGGTCTTTAGCACCATATGGAGATGAAAAAATGCCTTCCTTCTTACTTCCTAGCCAAAGGAAGAATAAAAGATTAGCAACTTACAAAACAATATAAATTTTGATTTAGGAGAGATTACCTCATACGTGTCTGGAACTTGAACAAATGAAGACTGAAAATGCAAAGCATAGGCAAGAGCAGCTGTGATTTCTGATTTCAAGCCTGTTACTCTCCTTAGAGAAAGCTGCTTCAGTGGAAAAAGAGAAGACAAGCCTGGCCAGGTGCTTTAGGTTCCCTCACAGTACAGAATCTTTTCAGCATATGATTCTATTTTGATCATAAATTCAAGTTCAAACGACATTAGTACTGGCCACATCTGTAACTGAGGAAAAAACCCATACAATAAAGTTAACCTATGTAAAAATGTATTCCAAATGGATATAGCTTGAATTTTGCAGTGACACCATCTACCAACACTTTTACAGTCTAAGGATTTTTAGTGCTTGCAAGGAAGGTCAAATGTATTTAAATTACAAAATCATGTTCCTTCATACCAGCCTCCTGTTCACCAAGTCAGTCTTCAAAAGGTCTGTGCCTACTTGATACTAAAACTAGTACTTGGATAATTTACAGCCTTGGATTTACTGCCCTCTGAATTTACTCTTGAAATTTCACCAATAAACCCATTTTAATACATTTTTTGGTCTACAGATCTCCTTCTTACAAATCCATTAGATATTTCCTGAAAATTCCAAGATACAACTAACTGGGAATAAGATTACCAGATTTATAATTTGAAATGCAAACTTTAGTCTCTTTGTTCTTCTTAGTTTCTTGGCTTTAAATTCCAATACAGTTCTTGTTTTCTGTTATAATCCCTCTGGTTTTGTAGGATATCAGAGGAGCACAAAGGAATTGGCACTCAAAGGCTGCTCAAGGTGTGCTGACCATGTTAGCAATTCCAGCTGAGACCCAAAAAGCTGGGTGGTGTGCAGAGTTCTCTCTCTCCAAGTCCCTCTTTTCTCTGTTTCCACGCTTTTTTGACCCAATTTGTCTCCTCACTTCACAGACTGATAGAGGGGGCTGACTTGGAGTAGACCTTTAAAGGTCCTTGCAAAGAGCAGGGACATCTTCAACTGAGGAATGTTTACTGGATCATGAAAGAAATGTGTGCGTCCCTGTGCTACAAAAAATATCCAATTATTTCAAATAGGAAGCCTCAGGAGGGGGTGTTTTATTGGTCCTGTTCCCAAATGAAAAATTTATGATGGCTCTACAAGAAACCTCTCGTTACAAAACTACCTACACAAACTTTTGTTTATATGGATAGTGCCAGGATGTTTGAAGCCAATATGTGTGCTATGTTTTTGCTACGCCCTTTTGAGGCTAACACTCTACAGTATATAAAAAAGTGCAAGCCAAGACAAAATTTCAGTGTCTGCCTAACAACAATGCTACTGGTAGCACCAGGAGCTCAGGCATGTGCCTACCAAGAAGTCTAGACAGTGTTCATTTACCACTAGTAGGTACATGTGTGTTATGGTAACAACTCTAAAAAAATATATTTTAAGCTAACAAATTTAAAACACATTCATTTTTTAGGGATGACAGAGCAGCTTTCTCTTTCGGTTTTTTGATGGTTTTTTTTGCTTAACTTGCAAACTTTCAGTAATTACCGATCAGTTTTAATTACATTTTTAAAATGTATTTCTGTGAGTGATCAGAGAGTAATCCTTTCCTAATAATTTTGGCTCCTGAGGCTTGAAAACACAGTCTTGCTGCTCTGTTAACTCCCAAAGGGATTCCTTAGTAATTTTTCATAAATTCCTGTAAATCTGGATGGGAACACCCATCGTGTTGGAATGGCCAGCAAAAGAGGTGTAAATGTGGACAAATAGTACCTTGAAATTACAGGTGATTCAAGACTGGAGAGGAAACTTTCCTGGGAGGCAGGAAAGGAGGAAGGAAGATGACAGAAGGTGCTGTCACTTCACACAGTATGTGCAGGTACATGGAAAGCTTCACCAGCACCACCACCCAACCAAAAAAACATCTTCTCGTGATTCAGGGGCCAGCTCAGATGTGGATGTCTGAAGAGCCATCCATGATGTGGTGTGGAAGCACACAGAGGAAATCACTCACCCAAAAAAAGGAAGGTTTTCCAGCTCATGTGCTATACCAAGCAACTAAATTCTCAAGAAGAAGTTGGGGAATGAGGACATCAAGGTCAGCTACTGCACAACTGCAAGAGAAGATGTTTTCAGCAAGGGGAAACCTTTTCCATGTCCTTATAACTTTGGGAAGTTAATTTCAATTAGATTGACACTTTTGATGATAGATAGATAAATAGATTGATAGATATTACACGAAGTCTTGACTTCAATGACGCACAAGCCCTCCAGGTCTGTTTAACAGAGAGCTAAATCCTTATTGCCATCAGAAGTAGATTTAATGATCACAAAAGAAATTAATCACACCTCACACTGCCTCACTCCCCTCAGTGCACAAGCTGGACACCATATTAAGAGCCTATTTTTTTCTTTCTAGGCTTTTTTCCCTCTCAAGATAAATCAGTAAGTAACTATCTCCTAGTTCATCTGTAGTTGTAAGAACATTTACTCATCAGCAAAGACTTCCAAAAACCTACACGGTACTTAAGCCCTTTGCATACCATGAACCCTTATTATCAGGTATTAAAAACCTTTTTTCCACTTGAAGAAGTTGCTTACAAGGTCTGTAAAAGTCACTCAACTCTTTTTTTTCATATTAACAACATAGAATTTTACCAATAGCAGAAAACACACAGGAAAATTTATATATGTGTATATATATATATATATTTCCTTAAAAAATAAAGAACAGATTTTGTCTTTGGGGTTGATATTTTTTGCTTTGTGTTTTCTTACCTTCTACTGCTCTCTTGAAGAAAACTTTACAGCTGCCACATGTGACCACCCCATAATGGCATCCAGATGCCTCATCTCCACACACCAAACACACTTTGGAAGGTCTTGAAGAGCCAGTTGATACACTTCTCAATGAAGAGCTGGAGCGAAAACAATCAAACAAAACAAAGCAGCTATGAATATTTCAAATCACACCAGCCATAATACAAAGTTCAATTAAAAATTTATAACAGGTGTATTGCTCAAGGCACCTAACAATTAGGAAACCACAACTCTTTCTGGCAGCGCCTGGCTGAATACATGAATTGCTTTAATTAGTAAGTGCAATATTTTTATTGTCTGTTTTAAAACACCCATAATATATCAATGTTAATGTGAGAAGTTACCACAAGGGCAGTGGAATTTATTGGTAGCAGATGATTAAAACTGAAAATAAGAAACAAACAAACAAACCACTCTGTCAGCAACCTGGCAGCTATGAATTTTCTTTCTGATTCTTTATTTGTTTGAAGCCTTCACAGCTAAGGAGTACCTGTAAGGAAACCTCTATGGCCATTTGATGAAGTAGTGCAGCAAGGCAGTATGATGTCCCCTGCCTGTGCTCCTGCTTACCACTGCAGCAGTCCACGAGCTTCTTTCTAACATTCCTGCAATTTAGCAGCTTACTTCCGACACAGCTTTGAAGCCTTTGTACATTCTGCAAGTGCAGAAGATCCTCCCATATGCCTGTAGGTGCCAGAAAAGCAGCACTGGGGGTTCAGACCATCCTGAAGTTTCGTAGAGCGATGTACCTTGCAAGCACTGCGTCAATCATCTACCTTAAACTACAGGGCTCCTTTAGGAAACATTATCCATTGGCAACTCAAAAAGCCAATGCTTTTCAAAAACAAGGCACATTTCCTGGTGCTGTGAGTTTCCTCCCTCCCTTCTTCCCCCAGGAACTGGTAATGCCACCCTAACTCAGTGGGCATGCTTGGAGAAACACGCTGGATCCCGAAGGAGATGAAAACTTACGATCCCTCCCATGTCTCCATGGGGCTGAAGAGAGAATCTCCTTCCACACAGCCTCTCTTCTCCAGGTGAACATGACCTCTTGCATTTCTTACGTGTTATCTCTCTGAACGCTGCCAAACAACTACAAAAACAGCCCTGAAAGACTTCACACCAGCAGGGAAATTATCAGGAAATTATCCTTCAAACTGCAGGTCACAGGCTATTTGTCCATCAGCCACTGGGAAACAAAGTCCATAGGTAGTCTTAATTCAAATACAAGATAATGAGCTTGCTTAAGAAATCTCAAGTATGAACTCTTTGCCTTTTTCCAAATTTTGAACTTCCTTTAAAGAGGTATGCAGAGGCCAAGTGATTTATCCACGGGGCACAGCTCAAATGTCACTCCAAATGAGGCATCGCAGCTCTCCTGGCCTACAGCTCCACTGCAACATCAAATCTAAACGTCTGCTTAAATGACAGTGTTCAGATGTTAATCAAAATGTTCCAAATAGTATTCCTGCTCTCGTCTGCTCACTAGTCTGTTAGATTTACTAGTTTTAGTCCTTGTGCTATTTATACTCTCATTACATAACATCACACTACTTGATAATTGCTAGGTGATGGCATTAGCTCATCTGCTAAGAGAGAAAGCCTCACCAAATCCATGTTAAAATAAGTTCTGCGTGCTCCAGTCACAGTCATACCTGCACATGCTGCATTAATTTACCCTCAGGAGAAGTAACTTTTCCAGGATTTGCCAAGGCTGTGCTGGTATTCACCTCTGATGTGTTAAGGCAAAGAACAGGACTTTCTCCCTCCAGCACGTTCCATACTGCATGAAAAAAAATTAGGCTTCCCATTTAACAAACTTCTTCAAAAGGTGTCTGCTTTTCGGAGAAAATGCCAATAACCTGGAAAATTAACCTTGGAAATTCTCTTTCATTGCAAACATCAGAATTTTGCCTGAGAAGGGAAACACTTCAATTCTGACATAAGACCAAAATGTCTCAGGGGATTTGTAATTTTGATGCTGAGTGTTCCCATTTCTTCATAAGCTTGGCAAAAACTTTCCTAATCTTTCTACCCTAAAAGAGGTCAGTGTATTTTTTTTTTAATATCTAAAAAAGAGGTAATTTTATTAGAGAGCTTTTCCTGTAGAGAAATGGAGATTTCCAGGGTATCACAGCAGTGTGCATGATTTTTATTTTTATATATATACGCACGTACATGCTTCTTTATATATACATACTGCATATATATATATGTAATTATGTATTATTTTTAGTCAAAAATAAATTGTCATGTAGGATTTGCAGAAGGTGGGAGAGCCTTTTTTTAGATACAAGCTACCCTACAAAATTGCACTTTCACAGAATTATTAGGTTAAAAAAAAGTCAGCAAAGACACATTAAGACACACCAGTTGATCCACGACTATTATTAAATGCCTACCTAAGACGCAATCTACAGCATATTTTATAACACAGTGCTCCTCCCCACTGAAGACCTGAATACAGCTGCAAGGTAGAGCCTGAATACAAAGTACATATTCAGCTACTCAGCCACCACGTCACAGGTGGAAGCTTAACATTCTGGAATTAAATCAAATTAAAAACTCATTCTTTTATTCCATTTAAAAGTGGAATACGTTAAAACACAAATGAGGTACTTTCATTCTGAACAGGAGTATCAAACATGGAGTTGTTCTCAAATGCTTTACTGCAAAGAAACATTGGTATTTGCTGTTGGTACTTCCATCTCCTCCAACTCGTGCCAGCTCTGGCTAGGATTGTCTTCAATGAACAATGTTTGGCTTGCTTTCAAAATCTCTTCTGTTCTCTTTCACCCATGCTATACCAGAGTATTTGCCAATTCAAAATGCTGTTGTTATAACTCACACAAAGGTAAAGTGGTGCAAGTAATAAAAGGCTGAGCCCAAAAATATGCTCAAATCACAAGCTAAACCTCAGGATAACCTGTTCTCTCCATGGAAGCTTTTCTTTCCAAACAAGGCACACACAGATGGCAGTACCTTTTCCTCCTAAACCTCTTTCTTTTCAGGCTGTCATCTCTTTCCTTTGTGACCATTGAAAACAAGATCTGACTGATGAGGAACCTACCCCTTGGCCTTTATTTCAAGGCCAGACATCCGGTGTTGATGACATAAAAAGACATTTCATTTATTCATCACTTTTATAAAACCAATTCTTTTTACTAATCATTATAAATCTTTATTCTATATTTTCCACAGGCAGAAAAACTACACTAAACCCCCCCCACTGAAATCACTTCTCATGCATGCTCCAAGTTAAATATTTCCCTTCGCATTAATTTTCCACAGCAATATGCCATGAATTTTTTGCCCAGTAAAAATGTCTAATGTAAACTGGCATGTGGGAAAAGTTACAGGCAGGTAACACTTAATTAGCAAAATATGAGTTAAATTCAGTTGATTATAACAGAGATATCTAGAATTATTTAATTTTTGCTCTTCTTTTTGGATTCAATTTGATTTTTTGCTCCAGATGAGAAGTTTAGTTATGATACTCTGAGTTACTTAAGTAAAAAGTCATTCTCTCTTTTGAAATATCTAAGGGTTTGGTTCCTGTGAGAATGAATACCATAAAAAAGATTAGAAACTTTACAACTGACTCCCTGGAGGGTAATTAGCCTAGTGCCAAATATCTATTTGAATGACATGCTAAATCTAATGGCATATGTGGGCCACCTCAGATTTGAGTCTTAAAATTCAGATCGAGTGAAAACACTGTATTTACACAAAACCAGATCATAGCCTAAACCTTATTGCTCTGATATTTAACAGGTTTTTTTAAACAAAACTTTTGCACAATGGACTGTTGTTGAGGCAGGACATTCCTTGTGGGTGGCAAGCTAGTTTCAATATAAACTCCTACCTGAAAACACCAGAAACATGAACTAGTGCCACAGAGCTGGCTACTCATCCCCATTTTCAGAAGCCAGTGGCTCCCAGAGGTTGATTAGGTGTTATTGCTTTCACGCCTCTCTCATTATTCCCAATACAAAGACAAGAACAGGCAAACACACTCCCACACCCTCCTCATAAAACTCTACAGGATTCCAAGAGAGGAGATCTAGCAGAGCTTACATATTTTATCCCAGTGCTGTTACAGCCAAGGGCAGCACGGAGAGCTTAGCAATGCCAAATGTATCTCCAAAATGATTTGTAAAACGGTTGCTTCGATGGCTCCAGTAATATTTGTCACGTTGTAGGGTGTGTGATTAAGAATTAGCCTGATTTATTAACCCTACCAGTGCAAATGCTGGCAGTTAAATGCTGACCTTGACTAGCCATTGCCATCAAGCTCATTTGTGTCTCTCAGAGTTGGCTTTAGGAATAGTTATATGGAGAATTAATTAGAAATAACAGATTTTGTAAAGAAGAGTCAATAAACCCACAGATAATCCAGCATTTAAAAAGCTGATTATATAGGTTATTATGCTTTTCAAACCAGATGTCATACAGGAGCAGAGTTTAAACAAATGATGCCTCTCTGCTGATAAAATGAAGCACTCCAAAGAAGCATAAGCCACAATATGAATTCCAAAGTCATTTGTTCCAAGCGCTTTTATTATTATGAGATCTAGATGAGTCCTTTTTAATTCCACACCATTGACTTCTCTTTTTAATACTGAAATTTTCTGGCAGTAAAACAAACAGAAGGAACTCAAGTACACCTCAATAAATAAAGGTATGCAAAAACAAAGGTAAAAAGAACTTGAGATTATAGAATCATATTTTTACCACAAGAAGAAGAAAAAAGTAACTGTAAGAGGAAGAATAATCAGGATATTAAAGACATAGAGGCTGCTAGCAGCTTACTTCTACCCTCCCACCTCATTTCTGAGGGGCATAACATCCAGCTGGAGTCATCTTCTACTGGGAACTAGCACATAAAAACATGATGGTCAACTTTGCACTTTGAAATACTGCAACTAACCTTCCTGTGGGCCAAAACAAGAGCTGGGTATTTCAGTGGTATTTCACTTCTCTTAGCAGCTCTCCTAGTACTTTCCTTTCTCTAACTCATCGTTCCCTCAGCCATCATAGTAGACAGCATAGACACCATCTCCTCTTCACACTGCCTCCGTTATTTTTGTGCATATCCACACAGTAACAATAATTTCACTGCCCAGATAACTCTACTACTCCTTTAGAAAGTGACATACTGGTCAAAACCTGTCCAGTAGATTATTTATGAAACCAATTTACTCCACAATGATGGTAGTCACAACCTCCCCCCAGTGCCATGTATCAACTCCCAGATTTTGCTCCATGCTGCCTGCTTTAATTTTCAATACTAATATTTGACCAGCATCAGTTTCTGTTGTATGACCTGAATTTTTAAAGAGCTTCACTGTGGAAAGGAACCCTGGCTCTCTCCTGCAACTACTTGAATAAAGCAGATTAGCAGACTGGAAAATGGTATTTCTTAAATGTCAGAGTATATAAACCAATCTTCTTCAGCAGATCAAGAAAGCAGAGAGGAGTGAAAAGGTGCAGAGATGAAACGCTCAGAATTTTGGAGGAGAAGGCAGTCACGTGGGACCTTGGGAATGCTGAGCTAAGGAAGAACTGCAGAACCCAACCACCCCAGAGCCTCAGCAGCAACACTCCCGGAGCAGGCAGAGCAACGTTTATCCTCTTGGAGGGTATATTTTAAAGAAATTTTAAAAACCAAAACAACCAAACAACAAACCCCAACAAAGAGAATTCGGTAGCTGTGATATTACACTTAAATTAGTGGTCAGTCTCAATTAGCTATTTAGTTGGGTTTTTTTTAAAGCACAGAGCTTTTGTATTCTAAGAAAGAAACCCTTCAATTCTTTGAACTTCAAACACCAGAACCTTTTTTAATCTTAAGAAATGCTTAGTATGATGGAACATGTGAGAATCGGAAGGGAAGTGCATTTAGTTAAGAAAAAGCAAACTGAGAACTTAGATGGTGTTTTTCCTCAGCAACTCCAGCTTTTGCTTTAAGTTACTTTATTTAGCAATGCCTAAGGGTCACACATCACACTTTCATACCTGGATCTTAATTATGATAACAAGCCAACTCTGACATGCACTAATAGAAAAGGCTCCAACCTTTTTTCCAAGCCCCACCAAATCTAAAAAGATGCACTTAGGATTTTAAAAAAAGCATTTAAGTTCCAATGTTTATTCGGTAGATAGAATCTGATGCATTCTGTGCCGCAGTCAAAGTGAACAGGTTCCTGTATTTAGCTTAACCTCAAGGCATATGTTGATTTTACAAAATGAAGCAAGTGTGCTATGCCCCTTCAGTTCCCATTTACCTTAGTGGATGCTGACAGGACTCAGCATTTTCCTCCATCCAGCTGTAAACCTTGACTTTTCTTTGACCTTCTCTACTGAAATATTTTGGTAGCAACTGTAGTTGGCAAACCAAGTTTTACCCCCAAATAATTGGCTGACTACAGAAAAATATAAACTTAAGCAAAGTGTGTTCTGACGGACTGAAGCTGAGGAGCACTTATTTCCTAGGGAAATAAAACTAATTTTTACCCAGTGATTTAGTGATCAGAGATGTATAACATCCTCCTACTGTTCTTCTGCAATGCACTTTTCTCCTCTAACTGCTGTCACAACCTACCAAGACACAACTGCTCCAGGGAAATGAAATTTCCTTGCTCTGCAGGTTTTTTAGTACATAGATATAGTTATCTACTGAAATGGAATGGTTAACCTAGATGAGGAGTTTCCTATCAGGAATAGGCCTTCAGCTTTGGAAGGCAGAGAACTCCAGTAAGGCTCACAGTGCATTTGCTCTAACTTTTCATATTTGGTCCACTTATAGAATTAGTGCAGTTTAAATGCATGCAATGCTGGTGTTTGTGTTGCTGATTATAAATTGCTATGTATAGCAAGATAAGGCAGGAACAGTTTATCTGGAAAATTATCTGGTTAATTATTGAAAGTCTGTTTGAGGGGGGCAGGGAGTATGTTTAACTCTTTCTTTTCCTGCATCTGCTCACCTGCCCTAACTAGGAGGAGATACACAGCTTGGAAAATCCAATTTTTCATAGCATCATCTCATTCTCCACCACTGAAAACTATGTGAGCCATTATGCACCCTGGTAACTCTCCTACCAGGGCACAGTGTGAGGCTTGGCTGCCTTCTCAGAAACATTTTAAAGCTGCATAAAATGCCATGATTCAAGTGAGGCTCACTTGCTGATGGGGGCACCAGTGGGAAATCATAGCCATGAGGAATTTCAGGCAAGACAAGACTGCATGAGTACATCACTCTGCTACTGAAGGCTTCCGAGACAAAGAAAACTGAACAAACAAGGGAGGAAAATGCACAGAGAAGGCAAATGCAGGTAGATGCTACTAGCAATAAAATCATCTCTTTAAATAGCCTCCCCCTTTTAAAAGTAGGCTCACAACTTTAGTTGAAGTTCTTCCCTCAGAATCTAAACAAGCAACTCCTAAAAATACCTTCCTTTGTTTGAAAGCTTATTTTATGAAACCCTCATTACAGCCATCTGAAATGACATTGACACTTCTTAAGGTCATTAACAGCCAATACTGTGGTCATCATTCTGTGGCACACAAAAATCTACCTGATATGTCTGGCAATGGCTTGGCCCCAAAATCCTGAAAGAATAACTATATTAAAAACATTAGTTTACAACAGAAGCGCCTTGGTCCAGTTGGACGTACTTTCCTATTACCAACTGTTTGCTTTGACTTCTGAGTGCATGACATGCTTACAGAGAAAGCTACCACACCATTAATACCCTAACCACAACATAAAAAGTTTACAAGAGTCCCATAATCAAATAATTTTTTTGCAAAATTAAATTATTTCATAATAGCAAAAAGTAAACTGAACTGCCATCCACTGTCTACTGGGGATTAAAATACCACAATAGAAAAACCTCCAGAGCAACCATGAAACCATAGGGAAAAAATGCACCAAGGCACAAAAAAAAGGTTACCATGGGAACAAAGGCTATTTTCCAACTTGTCACATAATAGCCCCAGTATGGCAGACCTCTCCTCATAAGAGCAATCCCACAGGCTCAGGAAGGCAACATTCATAATTCTTGCTTGATCTGAAAAAATGTAAGGGTTGAATGGAGTAGGGGTTTGGTTTTTTTAACTCCCTTATGCCCTCCCTTGCCCCCATCCACAAAGACAAAATTAGGGTGGATGTTGAAAGTGTATTGGAATTACAGCACTAGAGTCTGCTATATTAAAATACCACACAGGAACAGAAAAGAGGAGAAAGGAAGGTCTGCACACCAATCTAAACTTCATAAATAGGACACAGGGGAGAATCAAAAGCAGCAGGCAGCTCACACCATCATTTAGTATGAGGCACCAACACAGAACTGAGTGCTAAGACTCAAGCCCATGAGTCTATCAGAGAAATTCCTGACAGTAATGGACTTGAGTATCTTGCAAGATGCAGGGAGTTCTGTGCACATTTGTACAAGGAAGATTGAAAAAAAAAAATAATCTCCTTAAAATGATCGTACTAATTAAAAAAGTAATAATCCTTAATAAGATTAAGCACAGGTATTTATATTTTACTGAAGTTTCCAGCTTGGCACTGGCTTCAGATGATACAGTGAGAATCAAACTGCAACTTTACCACCACCTCTGATTAACAGATATCTTAAAAGACTAATAGTCACATTATTTTGAAACATCTTCTGTCAACTTCTAAAACTACTCTTTGAAATAATGATGGCTTCCTTTTCACTAACATTTTTCAATTTTTAGGAAATTCAACTGTTCATGGTGTTCTAATGCATGTCACTACTACTTGATATATGATATAGGATGACTCTTGCAGCTCTGGGTACATCGATATGGAGCTAGTTTGTAAATTTGTTTTTCCCACCCTCCTAGTCTCATGGCCCAAACCAAACATCTTTCTAAAAATAGAAGGTAGAGTTTCCACACCTATCTTTACTAATCCTGTTTTGCCTAAAGAATCACTTTCCTTCCCAGTCTCTCTGGCTCTCAGGACACTTACCAACAGTTTGCAATTGGATCCCCTCCAATAATCATGATCCCAGTCCAACCTGTGAATTTTGTCACAGGTGAAACAGCCTTCTTGGGCTTTGTGTATGCTTTTAAAAATTGTGATGATTAGCAGAGCACACAGCGAGCAGCAGCTCCAGTTCAGACAGGGACATCACTTCCCACTTGTCCCACCTCCACTTACAGTGACAATTTGCAGAGATCCTTACTCTTGTATTTACCCCAAGGTAAGTTCACTCCTGTTGGTGGTGATACTGTCAACTGCCACATTTATTTGCACACTTCAAGTGCCTCTGTTTTCCCTTGCCTGTTGTTTATGTGGAGGGTCAGGCAGTGTGAGCCAAAAGAGAGGTACATAAACGAGTATTCAACAGCTCAATTTCCATCCTACTCCTGTAGAAGGAATGCAGATATTCTTTCCATAGTTCTCCTAATTTAGAAAGTTAGGTAAGTTGACAATGGGCAGAGTGGAGAGAAGAGAAATGCAAGTCACTCGTCCTTCTAGTGCCTTCCTCTCTTGCTGGCAGAAGAGCTTGTCTTGAAATGGACATGGAGAAAAAGGTGGTTTAAACTAATCATCACCAATTAGAAAGTCTCTGCACACTTGCACCCACGAGAGCAATTAGGAAGACAGCAGTGCCAGAGCACCTGACCCCATAGTGCTGCATATACTCAACCTGCATGTGTGCAAATGCACCAACCACACTCATGCTGTACAGCCTTCAGAGCGACTTTCAGTTTTGAATTTCACATAACCCTTGGATTTATGTACAGTTAGGCCTATCTTGGGCACCTGGAAACCATGACAGAGGAACGGTGTAGTTGATAAAACAGAGCAGCACCGGATCCGAAATGCAGTTAATTCAAAGTTCGGCACAAGAGCAAAGAATTTCGAGCAGAAGTACTATTGAATCTTGGAAAAAACAGTTTTAGAAAACTAGATGCACAGTTAACATTCCAGAACCCCTTTTAAAATCAACAATTACATAATAGGAAACCTCTGCTCCCATTAACTAAATAAAAACTCTATTGATAGACTGTCGAAGTAGAAGGTAAAATCAATGGCATGTGTTTTAAAAATATTCCAAACCCCGAGTCCTTTCAACTCCCCTTTCTCTATTTTCACAGCAAGTATAACTGCTGACATGTAATACAGCTATACTGTATTAAGTAACCATAAATTTTAACTTTTAAATCAATTAAAATACTCCTCCATTATATGTCAGAGTGACAAGTAATAGCCTGCTGAGTGCCATGGAAAATTTTGGTCAAATAGCAGATGAGGGCTGCAATCACTGACTGATACCTAGAGCAGAGGCTTTTGGTAATTCTCCCACAAGAAATCACAATTGCTGACAAAGTTCAAATTTGTCTTGACAGGATTGTCAAGGCAAACTAGAAACGTTCACAATTGCAAGTCAAAGAATTCATTTTTATTCAGCTGAAATTCACTCTACTGCTCACATACTAATGATACACAGGACTGTACCTACCACTCTCTCTGGCTGAGTAGCTGAAACCCAGACAGCAAAGACTAAAGGAAAATGGGAGCACTAAGCAAAACACAGACCAGGAGAGTTATGTTCTACAACTAATACAGCCCCAGTTCATCTCCTAAATCCTCTGCTACATACTGCCAGAACTCTCTTGCAATGTACAGCAGACCTTGATTTTGGAAGGCATTTTGCATTTAACTTCAGTGGGAATAAGAGCTGCTACAATAATTAAAAATACCACCACTCCTTCCCTTTCAGGAAAAGGATGTTTAACTGTTTATGCACAAAAGCACACTACTGTAGAGGCAGACAGAGAGTTTATGAGTGTGCATAACAAAGTGTTTATGCATAAATTTACACAAGTTATATAGAAATCAAGGTGTACAGCAGAGTGAGCAAACATTATTACTTGCTAATCCATCACCCCCTCTAGAATTCACTTATGCAGTTTGTTTGTGGCACAGACTTTCAATTTCCCTTAGCAAGGACTGCAACATTTGCATTCATTTTTATACCACAAATATTACTCACTGACATAACAGGTTCTACACAGAGCCAATTAAAACCAAAGAACCTGGTGACACATTCTTTGCTTCATTAAGTGGCATCATCAAATCACTGAATGGACTGGGTTGGAAGGGACCTTGGGACTCATCTAGTGCCAGCCCCCTGCCATGGGCAAGGGCACCTTCCACTTGACCATGCTGCTCAAACCTCATTTAACCTGGCTTTGAATCTCTGTCTCTTCTAAAACAGTCTGCTTGCTTTTTTTTTTTTTCTTTCTTTCCCCCTCCTGTAGCCATCCAAATTATTTCTGTTAAAAACAGGTGTGCAATATGCAGAATAAGCACTTGGGGAGGAAAGAAGATGACTAAACAAAGAGTAAGCTTTGAGCACCCATGGTTTCAAACGCTGCAGCAACCAGAGTGCAACTCAGTTTAATCACACAGCTGGAGGATCCAAGAAGTCCCCATCTGAACACCTTCAGGCTTCAGACCACTTCACCCCATGCAGCTCCTGGCGTGGGAGTCCACTGCTGTCTAAGAGACCTAGAGCTTCCTACTTCTATATTTACCTTTCATGTTCCTAAATAACATACACAAAATAAAGAGGAGAGCTCTAAAGTATTTGAAAATGCTTGGCTATTTAAAAAAATGTATTGCCATTCAGAAGCAAGAATAATGAAACCTTGGTTCCCAGGTCTTTCGCCTTCCTGCTTGCAGCATTTAATAGGAGAAAAATGCTAACTAGTCCCTTTCTTCTAGTGGGGGCACTAATTGGGTGCCTTTCCTCCTTCCAGTCACTTCTTTTAATGGAACTGGTAAGAGATAACAGCTAAAATGGAATAGCTGTAATAGCTACCCACTGTCAAATTTAGTTGGAGTTGGCTGACATTCAAAACTTATTAGGTGGGAACACACAGACAACTCAGTTACATAAAGATCTCCTGAGGCTCTGTCTAGGGGTCTGCTGGACTTGTGACTGTAAACCAGGAACATTTTGCAGCATGTTAACAGTTATCAGATACTCATCTGATTCACATATTCTTGTTTGTTTTCCCCAAATAAAGTGTTCTAGTTTGGCACTTGTCTGTAGATGTCTAGTGATTGAATTTGCAAAAGCTTGACTACACTGGAGAGTGCTGTTGTCTTTTTTGTGGTTTTGGACTCCAAATGTGGACTTTCCTTGAAGACATCCTTGCAACATTTCCTGGACTTTCCTCAGAGCCATTCTGATTTTAATGAACCCATGCAAAGCAGCTTCAGGCAACACTGTCCATACCTTCCCTTGAAAATCTCTATCTGTGCTCCTGTATCTACAAAAACAGTGTTTCTAAGCTGCTTAAACACACTTGTAAGAACTTGCCAAAATCTTTTCCAGGCTTTTTACACCAGTAAGGACTCAAAGACAGTCCAAGAGGAACTCGCTAATGCTTGGGAGAAGCGAGGCTGTTATCCAAATTTCACAGTCATACAGAGGAATTTTAATAAAAGTAAATGCATACCAAGCACTTGTTTGAAGTTCAACGCTTCTTTCATTCCAGAAACACTGCTTTAATCTCACAAATGCTGCTCTGCCTTTTGTTAGCCTTGCTGGTGACTGTGTTGTCAAGTGCAGCAGCGCTCAGACAACTTGCTGCAGGAGCAGCACAAATTGCCTACAAATGTCAAGCCCATGAATGTCTCCCAGCAGAGCCAGGCTAAAGCAGCACCTCAAGTTTGCCTCACACAAGGGCTCAGGCCAAGCTGCTCGGCAGTATAACATGGAGAGTCAGTCCCTCCTGCTCTCAGCCCTTCAGAACCAACTGCAGTGGCTGCAGAGGTTGCAGGTTATTGGCTGCACAACCTTGGACTTCATGCAAAAAGTCGGAAATTCCCCCAACCCTGCGACACAGGGTGCAGCCTCCCCTACCACAGTCACCAAACCGGTCAAGAAGCAGCCCTGCCTACAAGACACCAAGGTGGATCAGGGCAGGGATGAAGCCTCGTGCCTGTGTCAAGGAGGAAAGCTGTGATGTTCTGCCCCAACTCAGAGCACACACCAGAGCTGCCAACTCAAGGGCTTGCCCAAACAGCTGAATTTTGCTGAAGCCAGAAGAAACCCTTGAGATTAATGGTATTACAGGCTTTGGTTTACTTGACAAAGAAAATATACAGGCCTTTATTCTCAGCTTTTCTGAGATTTCCTTGGCTGAAAAACTGCATTAACTGTTCCTCAACCAAGCTAAACCTCCAGTCAGATGACCATTATTCCAGCAAAGGTAGAAGTTGTTTTTTTTCCCTGCAGGAAGTGAATGAATACACCATTTTCCAATACACCATTTTTTTTTTGTAGAGTTGAATCTCTGCATGCTTGAACTCCTGAGGAATCACCTGCTTTTCCTTGATGCCTGCAAACAGTCGTGCCTTTGTCAGGCCAGGTGGTGCTCTCTGATCAGAGGTACCACAAGTGCCTACTGCTCTTCCCTGCAGCACTTACAGGACAGTCAGAGGAGCTTGTGCTGTTTTGCTGCCTGCTGGTCTTGGCTGGGTTGGAAAACTTCACTTAATGCTTCATTAAAGATGCTAAATAGAAATTTTAATAAAGGGGTGAAGTGTTCGCTTCATTGATTTGGCTTTTCCTTGTAGCTGGGTCTCAGCATTTGACCATCTTACCTATGGACTGATGTAACACCACTGAATTTACAGCCACAGACCTTCCTATCTGTTCTTATGCCTTTACTGCCATTACAATTTCAGTTCAGACTAACGGCAACCCCCCTCCTCCATTGCCTCTAATTTTTGCAGGAACTGCACAAGCAGCCACAACAAATTCAAATTCAAGGTGGCCACAGTGAAAGTAGAGCTGGCAAACATCACTGTGAGAGGTCCCCAGAAACAATGGTCCCACATGGCAGCAGAAGGTATAATAACAACTACACAAAAATTCAGGGAAAGAACTGAATAACAGCGGCTTTCATAAATATTGTAGATACCGCTTAAAGCACAACCCACAAATAATGCAACTGCCCATGCTCCTTAAGGCATTTAGCATCTATTTTAAAGTTACTATGGTTGCATGAAAAGAAAAAAAAAAAACACCCAACAAACTATGATATGAAGAGAGTCTAAGTCCATGAATGAATATTGATAAACTGCTGATCGTGATGCGCCATAATTATTCTTAGAGCATGAGGTCACAATCCTAAATTATGAAACTGCTGAAATAATATTTTTGAAGTTTCATCTTTCCCTTATGCATAAAAATCTCTGCTAAGCCTGCAAAATCTTGACCTCAAATGTAAGGACATTATGCTACTTTAATAAATTATATAGAAGGCTTGACTTGTGATCAAGAAAATATTAAGGCTTAGGTTATTATATTTTACATTATTTCTTTACTCATTAAACCTGAAGAGCTTTCATTAAGAATAGAGAGCAATTCAATTCACTGACATATTATTAACAAAACATGATATACCTATTTAAATTCCAGTGCTAAAGAGATGACAGGGATAAACTGGACAGTTGAAATGCAGATGACATAGAAGAAAACCAGAACCTTGTATATAAAGAAAAAGCTTAAAAATTTTAACTTAGTCCAGGTTTATTCTAATGGGAATTATGCCTTGAAAAAAAGAAGTTACCAGAAAAAATATGGATTCCTTTGGATACTGTTGTCTTAAGCAAATGCACTTCAGCTTTATCCAGAAGTAGATTGCAAACTTTGTTGGTGTCTCCTATTCCTGTTGAAAATTTGACATCTTGCTCCTGTTGCTGATAAGGCTGCAGTGGCCTGTCTGCAAGACTGGAAAGTTCCCCACCAAGGCTGTTACTCAAGTGCACAAGTGCAGCCATGGCTCCAATTAACTATTTATGAGCTGTTCCACTGCTCTAGAAAAAGTGCACCATCAGAAAAAACCTGCTCATTAGAAAGCAGCCTGTTAAGGTATTTTTAAATATAACAGTGCGATTTCAGTAGACACATGCACATTATTTTTTCAGGAGAAAAGGAACCAAAGCATTTTCCTCTGGAGCTGAGTGGTTTAAAATTTTAATGAAGAAAGGATTTGGGATTATATTGTAAGAAACAATGTCTCGTTGACAGAAATGTAGTTAAGATAATCCTGCAATTCTTTCCCATTATATTATTTCTCTGCCCTTTTACCCTAGGCATGCATTTCTTTCCAGTAAGTCTGAAGACTGGCAGGGAAAAAAGGGACTGGGTGTTGCTTCCAGGTGACTCCTCCTGTAAGGGAATCTCTGCCACAGCTTCCCTTTCTATCCACAACACTACTGGAAATAATTGCACTCTGAAGCTGAAATTCCTCTCTCAAAAAGTGCAAAAGGTAAACTATTTCAGTGAATAAGTGGTGAAATTATTCTCTTCTGATTATACTAAGCAGATGGGGAGATGTGGGGGAGAATATGGCAAACCTGTCCTGGTCAATCAACTCTATCAACCACTCTAAACTCTTGAGAGTGCTCTGAGGTGCTCTGGCTACTACTGATAGTACAGAAAGATTACATGCAGTACTTTTGTGTTCTACAGTCCTCTAGTCTGCCAAAAAATTCACACATGTAAAACAATCACTGCTACCTGAAGCTGTGTCCTTCATTCCCACTTTCCTGCAATTTCCTTATTCAAAGCACCCCAGAAACCATCTTACCTAATGCTCTAGCCAGCAAAGATATTTTGGACAAACTACAAAAAATATTTTGTGACTGAATTATCAGACTGACGGGTGACACCAAAGCACGGCCTGTCAAACTGTTACTGAACTTCACCTTCTAAATTACTGTCTACCCAGTTGTTTCAAATGCACGTCACTTTGTTAGTCCAAATGAGCTTGTAGCTTAAAATACTCCTGCATCCCACACATTTGTTCCTGGAAGGTAACATGATGGAGCCCATCTGAAATTCTGTCTGGCATGTTTACCTGCCTCAAGCCCTCCCTTTACTTTGCAGCATCCTCCCCCCTCTGCTGCAAGTCCATCGGAACACCATTTTCCTGCAACAATGCACGTGAATAACCATCACCTGCACGAGGACACGTTACGCAGAGAAATTAGTAAGTGAAAAACCTTGTTGTAAATTGCTGACACCTTGATGTAAGCGTACTGCTCACACTTGATCTTAACATTCACCCACCCACATGTCCAGGATGACTCGAGGGATCCAACTCCTCACCAGTTTACTTCTGCATATTAATGTTGACAGCTCCACAGCCCTCCTTTCCCTCTCTGTCTCACCTCTCTTCTCCATATCCTCATAAACAATGCTACCTAAAAATAAAA
Organism: Polioptila caerulea; assembly: GCA_013397295.1. Lineage (NCBI taxonomy): Eukaryota > Metazoa > Chordata > Aves > Passeriformes > Certhiidae > Polioptila > Polioptila caerulea. The sequence continues at coordinate 94,029 of VYXF01013000.1, read as the reverse complement.
TGATATGTGAGAACAACCAAGGGCAGTAGCGAGACTTAGCCCAGCAGCAGAGCCAAAGTATGACATTTTCAGCTGCTGCATGCTTCTAACTCTGATGCTGTTAGGGCCAGCTTCAAAACTGCCTCAGATTAGATACAGAAACACAATTCTGAGCTGCTCCAGAGTTTTGTTTTAGTTCCACTGCCAGCCTGCAGAGGGGAGCTAATAGAGCAGGGAACAAATGACATGCATGAAGAATAATGATCCTCCCCCACCATAAACCTCCTTAATTCTCTACAACAGATGTATATGAAATGCAGGAGAGGTCATATAGGTACTCACTGAAAAAAAAAAAAAAAAGCATAAAACAGTAATAATAATAATAATAATAATTTGCTCTTGGTTTTTCTAGTAAGACAAAATCTGTGTTGAGCTGTGTCATCAGCACCTTAGTGTACTACCATTGATAAAGCTTTTCTTTTCCTATATTTTCTAATAATCTTCCAGACTTTTGCCTTTCAGCTGAAGGCATTCTCTTCACACTTTATGCATCATGGAGCCAAAATGGGTGCAACAATGTTTAACAATGATTCCCTGAAATCTCCTGGGAGAAGAGAGGGAAAGGATAAGAAGAAAGAAATTAAGGAGTATATTTAGTCCTATCTCTTACCATTTTACCATAACATGGTGGGAGGGAGAAGAAAAGGAGAAAGTCTAATTTAGTGGTCTGAATTATATTTTGGAAGATCTACATGCTTCCAAGGCTACTTCTAAAGAAAGTTTTATGCATATGCAAGTCTGTTCATGGAAAGGTACCATATGCTTATAATCATTTATCCTTTATACAATGCATACTTCATGAAATTTGTATGGTCTTCCTTTTGATTTTTTTCTCCCTTCCCTAACAGTGAGATTCACAGATCTGGAAGGATGTTAAATACTAAATCTTCAAAAGTTCATGACAGTCTATGGCAAAACTCCATTTGACTTTGGATTAAACATACTTGGTGATGTTCCAAGCGAGCCCGTCACTGTGCACACATGGGACTTCACTGGTTCCCCAGCAGAGAGATATCACTTGTTGGCTCTGTGTGTGCTCCCTGAAGACATTTGTGTAAGAAATGACAAGGATGTTATCTCGATACACAGAATCTGCAAGTGCTAGAAGTTGAATGTGCTCAACTGAGACAGGGATTGAATGTCCCATTCAAGAGTTACGAGCACTGCCTGCAGTGCTGTGCAAGTTCTGCTGCAAATTTATGTATGAATTGGAAGAGGAAAGAAAGCCCTTCCCTTCACTGGATGTTAAACTTGCTTTTATAACTAATATCCAACTATTTAAGGAGATTTTACAAATTGCAAACAATTCTTCACTCTCTTTCCATCTCCCTATTATGGCTAGGGATGAATACAAAAAAGCTTTTAAGGCTTTTCCTCAGTTTTTGGTCAGTATCTGTTAATTACTTCAGCTTGAACTGCCCCTTCTTCAGTGTTACAGCATAATTGAAGCATTAAACTTCAATATGTTAAGGAGACCAGAAGAGTTACATATACTTTTCACTTCTAAGCTTTCACTTCAAGAGTTTTTCTCTTGTGACTGACTGAGTTTGTATTCCCTTCCTTACTTCCTCAAGCTTTTCTCTCAAGATTCAGACATTTTCTTCCACTCTTCTGCATGCTAAACACATCTTTTGACATCTTAAAGGGCTCAGATGTCAGGTATGTAAACTATTTTCCTTTAAGAACAGAATTGGCACATTAGGCTATTTCAAAGCTTAGTGCATTTGAGGCTGAAACGTGCCTTTGAGTTTTATTCTCATTTATCAGCAATGACATCTTGATAATCTCATCTTTGGTGAAATAAAAAGTGTTGTATTCATTTACTATTTTTTTTTTTTGTTCAAGTATGTCATCATGGAATTTGAATATATTGTACTATGTATGTTCATATATTTTTCAATATAGTTTCCCAGGTTTCTTCTAGATTTTTTTTTCATCTAAATACAAAACTTGGAGCTTGTTTTACCTCCTCCCAACTCAGCCAGAAATTATATATGCAATGCCTGCACTAAAGTAAAAAAACTATCTTTGGCATTTGTGGTTGTCTGCTGAAGCTGACTCCTGTGTACAACCCAATCTACTTTATCCCAGACCTTTATTCAGACTAAAGGCACTGTGTAATCATCCATAACCCAGAGGCAGCACCTGTTGGGTTTCTACTAACAACTCCATACTTAAGTAACCTCTTTGAAGCTGTCAGGAGCAAAAATATCCTGCACTAGCAAATCCTAGACTGATGGAACTGAAATCAGTTTCAGTAAATTATGCCAGTGTTTTTACTTCCAAGAAAAAAAAAACAAAACAATATAACGAACAGGATAATATCCAGCTAAGATCAAAATTCATAAAGACTCCAAATATCCAAAGATATGCTTAGAAAAGTTAGGATACCAGTTTTGTTAAAACAAGATAGACAACTCCAATCCCCCCACCATTTTTACCTCTTCCTAAACATTTCCTTAATTTCCAACAGAGTACATCCAAGACTAACAGCTAGTCACCAGGGTGGGCATTGCTTTTCAGGCAGCCATGCAGAAAGCAGTTATACAATATTTGAATAAATATGCAACATTCAACAGTTCTTCACCATTCCCATTTTTAAATGGTAAATACAAAGACACTACACAGACCGACATACACGTATCTCAAAAACCTACCTTGGATAGTCAAGAGACATTTTTGGGAAGGAAGACTGGCAGCTCAGCTTTCTGACACTAATCAAGGTCAAATTTCTGCAAATTCGCTCACTAAAAAGCAGGAATTGAAGGTTCATAAAGGCAGACAAACCAGTTTTGATGCTATCACAACACTGTAGGTAACCATGGTGACACAGGAGCAATGCCCCCCATGAGCTCTAGGAATACCCCATGGCACTGGGAAGGCAGAGCACAAAGGAGGCTGGGGAACCAAATTTCCCAAGTGACTCGTGTACTCAGTGAGGGAGCCAAGGTTTTTTAGCATCATCTCTGATCACAAATGGAAGTCACCTCAAGCCTGGTACAGCCTACAGCAAGTTAAAAGGCCAGTCCAGAAGCTGAGAACACCAGGCTGGATGGAATATCATTAGGATGCCCTGGCACCAGAGGCCACAGGGCCTTGGAAGTTGGTTCTACATGCTCAGTAATGGCTGCTTTGCCTTAGAGTCACAGGTTCAGTGATCATGGCCAGATTTCACAAGTACGAATTTATATAATTAAAACCCTTATTATAACAACAAACAGAGGTATGTATATCTGTGTATATATATATATATATATATATATATATGAAATACAGTACCACACTTTGTTGGTTGGGTGTTTTTAATGCACAGCACTATTTTACTTCTAGGTCTTGGAATTGGGAAAATATAAAATATTAAAAGAAGTAATTATGGAGACAGGTGGGACACAGCAATATTTCCTTTCTGGTGTTGGTTTCCTCGAAGATTAATACTGGACACAAGCCCTTAAATCAACTCAATTCTATGCTACTTATAAATTTAATGCTGCCTTCTTATTGCATAAATAATGATCTGATTAAGTGGCTATAAAATATGGAGACTGTTTCCTCCTTTTTTTTTTTTCTTTTAACCTCTATCTTGAAACAGACCACTGAGACATCAAATAGAGACAGCAATGAAATGTCACAAGGAACTTCAACTGACACAAAAACCCACACAGCCACAAGAATCCATCTTCCTAGGGTCTGTGAGAGCTATCAGATATCCTGACAGTGACATGCTCCCACTTCACCACACATGAACTAAATAATAATTAAAAAAAAATAAATTAAAAATATCAACATTTAAGCATACTGGAAAGAGTCCCATGCGGGCCATTTCAAGGAAGATGGCACAACAACAAAAATCAACCTACCAATGTGTTCCTGGGGAAAAACAAAGCAAGACCAGAAAGTCAAACAAACTGTATGTCAGAGAACTGTTTCCCTCTGTGAAGCACTTCTGCATTGTGAAGGAACAACATTCCCCTACGCCAAATGGACATGATTTCTTTCTGTTATCAGTCCTTTGAGATGGGATAAGCCATTGGTACAGTTAAGAATAGGAACAGAGTCCCAAGGCATCCATTCTACAACATTAGAAATCTTCTGCAAGGATTCTTATTTCTATTCATCAGCTGAAGAAATTGACAGATAAATCTTGAGCTCTTTTTATTAAAATCTCCAGGGACATTTCCATTTCTGGTTTATGGTGATGTGAATTTGCCCTGCCTCTACTTAGGGTACTCTGGTTTCTGAGCCTCAGAATTAAAAAGCTATTGATTATAACCAAATTGAATATTCAATTTGAACATGGAAGATTTCACTTTTACAGGGACTGTCAGCACAATCAAACTCAAACCTTTGCCTCTGCAGCTGCTCTCTGCTATGGGGCCAACCACTGCTTTCAGGAAAGTGGTCCAGCCATGGCATCACAGAGGTGAGCAGTGCAAATAAGTCATCTCAGATGACATAATCCATACCCACATAGCTGGATGGGCAGGAAAGTCTTGGTTTCATAGTCTTAAAGACCTGAGTCTCACCAAGAACCACGATAAAATTCCTAACAAAATCAAGGTAGGCCAGAAATCCACCTCATGACTGACACAGCATCTCAGAGCAGCTACTGGGCTGCCTCACAATTAAGTCCTTCCCTTAAACCAGCCCCCAGCCATAAAGCCAGTGCAAGAACATGAGCAATGATCAAGCAAGCAGCCAGGAGGCACACACACTCCTGACAGAAATTTTATCCTCAGAAAAGAGCATTTTTTTGCAACTGAGCAAAAAGAAGCTTAAATATATTAAATACTAGCAAAATGCACATATGTCCCCTCCTCCATTCCCCATCTCCCCCCAAAACCTATGATCAAGGGAGTAGATTTTTAACTCAAATTTCAGTTATATTCCCCCTTTCGTAGTGCAGTGTTTTCTGGCTCAGAGTCGGAGAATGAAAACAAACAAACAAAAGCACCACAAAAACCAAAAGCAGAAACTGAAACCTGAAATTGCTTCAGGATACAGATTTCTTTAAAGCACACAATGTTGACTGAAGCTAGGGAACAGTTAAGCAGTAATTATAATTTACAGTATGCAAAGAGGAACTGTAATAACTGTACATCTGGGCAGTGGGCTGAAGTGGCAGAGATGATGTTTTATTCCCTCTCTTCCACACCCAAGGACATGGTAGCTAGCATTTAAGACCAAGCAAAAAGGTAAGCACTTGCAGCATGACAAAGCTTACATGTGAACTACATCCAAGTCTTTTAAAAATGATATGTATGTGTATATATATACACGTATATATAGAAAAGTCACCAAATAAATTATCTGCAAAGTTTACTTCTCCTTTGAAGGCAGAGGCTGTCACTGCTGGGAGCCAGAATCTGAATGCCATTAAGATGCAGACTGCAGTACAACTGGCCAAGAGGCAGGAGCTTCATGGAGGCCCCCTGCACCTGAACTGTACAATGCTGGTACACAGATTATTGAATTAAAGTGTTACCCTTACCAAACATCCCTGCCCTGCTATGAATAGTAGATGATACAGTTGAAAGAATTCAAAAGAAAGAATAAAACTCCCCAAAACCTAATGAAAACTAACGTCTGATATGAGCTCAGGTTGACGACAGGTTCTACAGTTACAACTGCAAAAACACCATAAAAATGTTAAAGATAATTTATTAACTATTCCCCCTACCCATTTTACATTAAATTTTACAGCAAAGCAACACCAGTGGAACAGCAACTAAACTAAAGGAACTACAACTAAAGTTGCCAAACAACTCTCCTTTTACTGATACCATTTTTTTTTCTCTATTTACTTAGCTTAAAACTAAGCATTAACGTCTTACAACATGGGCGAGCTTCAGGCCAACAGAATCCGTGTTTTAAGAAAAGTGCTACGGGTGTTTCTGAAAAAGCGAAGTGAAGGGAGAGCACTGTTTGGACAGTATTCATATTTCCTACAATCGATCCTTTGAGAACCAGGATTTCCATCTTTTAGCGTACAGACTTTGAATTAACCTTGGAGCCAGAGGTGGTGCTTGTTCCAGCAGAGGGAAAATCCACTCAAACCCACCTAAAAGCTGTGTTTGCATGCACTCGGGAGTGGCTTGCAGTACTTGGCAGCAGTGTCCCCTCCATTTTAGCTGCACTGAGCAAGCTGCAGACGAGGGCTGAGCAAAGTTCACCCTCCTCCCTCCCTTTGCACAGATGCTCATTCCTCCTGCAAACGGCTGCACCTGAACTGAGATGAAGGGCACCTGAATCCCACCTCATCTCTGCAAACACCTTGCTACAAACGCAGACTGAGAAGGAAGGGAAGGTCCCAACCCAAACACAAAGGGAACAGGACAGGCAGTGCAATTCTATTTACTTGAGGCTGCTGAGATGCAACCAGTGGTTGTAAACAGAAGATTACAAGAAGAAGGGCAAGGTGGAAATGTGCCAGCAGTAGAAGAAAGGAGACTGACTGTTGGGAAGAGCAGCAAAAGAGCTGTGCAGCAATGTGGATGAAAATACAGGGTTATTTAGAAGAGAGTATGAGATGAGGCAGAGCAGGGAAGACTCCAGTACATCATGAACATCTCCCTGTGCCTTACTGCTACTTACAGCCTCTTTCTACAGCAAGTCCGTCAGCAGAAGCAGCATTTTTAAGGTTCAGTGAGCCACATGGAAGGTAACACTCTTCCATGAAATGGAATTCACTCCACCTGCTTTCTTAAGAGGTCTCAGAAGTACTTGTGACTGTAAAGCTTTGTGTCTGTTAACAATCTTACCTATTACAACTCTGCACTGTGCACAGGCTGAACAGCCTATTACCTGCACAGCAAATTTGGAAGAGAAAATTCAAGTATATTCTGTAACTAAAAAAAAAAAATCTATCATTAGGAAGGAAACTGTGCCTCCTTCATTTCAGAAATCTGAACAAGGCTGGAAAGTTTTGGCAGAAAATGATCAATCTGCTTAAGAAAGTACAGTATCACCACGAAGAACTGAATTTACCATAACTCTTCCACATGCTACATAATAATACTTTTCATGCAAACATATGCTTTTGCCAAAGACTTCTCTCACTTTTATCTTTGAACTGTGAAAAGACTCCAAAAGCTGCGCTAGCCAATAGCCCACATTTAAGACAATTTGCAAACTGCGCACCGAGTTCATTAATACTGACAATTGAACAAACAACATAGCCTTTGAATGGCCATGCTGATCCCAACTTTCAGCAATTAAACTCCATTTACATCCTTGGAAAACAGGAAACAGCGCTTACACCTTTATGCATATGGAGTCACTGTGAACACACAGAGTACAGGAGAATTCATGGCTTACTTACAGCCCCCTGGAGGAGAGGAGAGGAGAGGAGAGGAGAGGAGAGGAG
>VYXF01013000.1:70447-86483 GCA_013397295.1 Polioptila caerulea | reverse complement strand
GGAGAGGAGAGGAGAGGAGAGGAGTGGAGAGGAGAGGAGAGGAGGATGCTTCACTGGTGGGACCAGGTGGGAAGCGCGCGGCTCCTGAAAATCAGGGCGTACAAACAGTTCCCGTCCCGTGATAGTAACAGTGCCACAGAGGTGGCAACACTCACGAGGAACAATCAAAAGGGGAGGGTGACAGGAGCTGGAAGACCACTGTCTCCTTTGAAAGGAAATTCAGCTTGCCTGCTTCCCCTCTCTTCCTCAAAGTTTGAAAAGGATGCCTCGTCCTCACAAGATCTGTTAGATCTATCGAAGATCTCAGAAAAACGGTGTCAAACCAGTTAATACTCTGATTTTTAAGTAGGATTTTAAATATCTTTTAAACATTTAGTAATACTAGATTCTCCATAGGACTTTTGTATCTATACTTCAAGTATTATGAAATATAAATTAAGTTCACAATCTAGTATTTTTGTCATGGGAATGGTTCTCAAGTTCCTAGGCTTAGCAGATGGTCGATAACAGATTTCACTATTTCCTGTTTTTCCCCCATTTTCTTGGATTTCAGCAACAGAATAGATCTTTTCCTGAGCAATCTGTTCAGTTTGATTGCGTGTCTTTTCTGAATTATATCCAGTACTTATTTTTCTTTTGTAGTATCCCCCCCTCCACCAGGTCCCTTCTCTGAACACTGGAAGTTCTCTCTTTGGTTTGTAGCTGCTGGACAAGAATAAAAGCAAACCTCAGATGAAGCAGACAAAATGCATGCTGACTTCCACACTGCTTTTCTCAAGTTGTTTCTATTATGCAAATTACTCCCAATGAGTCACATGCATGCACACACACTTCCTAACCTGCAAGTTTGTTTTTACAGAATCATAACTCACTTCTGTCTCTGCTTCAACACACTGTCCAGCTTTCAGGATTCCTCCTCAGAGTTACTCCCAGTTATCTCCATACACACATTACAGGTAAGTGCACAATTCCTACGTAACCAATTTAAAAATTCTCTAATTCAGAACAAATCTACCTCCTGCCTTGAAACTCCCTCTGCCCCCAGAGAGAGGACTGGGATGCTTTCCCTGCCTTCCCAGGTGCTCCCTCCACATCAAGGTATGTCTGCACTCCGAGGTTCCCTCTGCCACAGTGGCTGTTCCCCGCTCTGCAATCGAGATTTGATGGGGAGGAACACATTCAGCAGATTTATAAAAAGTTTGAATTGCTCTTGAGAACAGTCATCCACTGGCCTCCCTGCTGCCATAAAGGGAAATGCTTCCAGCACAGCGACAAGAGAGGAAAATCCCAGGTTCCCTAGCTCTTTAAGCCAGTGCAATAAATCAAGAGTTACATAACTTCTTTTCTTCCCCCTCCTAAAAATACATTCCTAGCCTGAAACATAATTATTAAGTCTGAAAAAATAAAATGATGTTTCCATGGTTTTTACTAGCTCTCAGGCTGAAACATGGAGGCCTTCGGAAGAAAGCTGCTGTGGGGAAGTGGGAAGGTTACAGAGGAAGCAGCATTCCATGAGGATGGAGGAAGATGCACAGCACCCAGAGCTGAGGATCATGCAAAGAGAAGTGCTAGCTTTTATCTGAAAAGCTGCTGTCCCACTGCTCCCCTCCAGCCTGGGGGACCTGCTCCCCTCACTGGGATGGCACAGCAAACACACACACACTCTGCTCCATGGCAGGCTGGGCTTCAGAGGAGATGATCCAGGAGATGACCAGGTGCTCACTCAGGTCACCAGGGGCAGAGGATGTGACCCCAGGGCCCCTGGGGTGGGTGCTGCACCCACAGCAGACACATCCCTCCTGGGTCTGGAGGGGCCCATGGGTCTCCACAGGTACAAGTGAGCTGCAAACAAGGTCATCTCCAGCAGCTCCTGCTCTCTGAGCACAGATGGAGGCACTCCAAGAGCAGAAGACTATTTCTGGCTGGCCATGTCGGGCTGCAGTTGCCTGTCCCAGCCGAGATGAGCCACAGCCCTTTGCTGGCAGCCCTGGGAACAGGTGCTGCTCCTAAGGAGAAGCAGCAGCAGCCCTGGCTGCCAGCACCGAGGGGCTTTGTGCCCTGCTCCTGGGAAGGACAAACTTCAGCAGCACAACTCTAGACCTCCTTCATCTAGGGAACATCAGAAACCTTGAGGGTCTGTTTCTTGGATCAGAGGAGCTGTAATCTTTTTATAACTAGTTAAATGATGTCATATGCTCATTAGCTTTCCAGGCTCTATTTGGAAGGCAATTTTTTTTTTTTTTTTTTAATTCTCTTGTTCCCTTTTTTTTCCTTGACTGCTTAGTTTCTATTCAGCACGAGTGCTCTGCTCCGAAAATTCTGCCAAAGGTTTTCCACATTCTCTGCACAGCCCTCTAACTGCATTGCAGAAAAATAAGACTCATATATACCCATTCAACCTTGCTCCTCAAATATCTTTAAAAGTTTTGCCTTTTCATATCAAGTTCCTACTGGAAAAAAATAAGTTGATAATCAACCCAGAAATACAATTCTGCATGTTCCTGCAGCGAGCCAAAACCATAGAATTTGCTACCACAGAAAACACAGAAGTAAAATGAATGAAATTAATCTATCAGGGTTTTTTCCCCTCCCATCTCTGCTAGGTCATTGCAGTAATCCAGAAAAAGAAATTGTCTGAAATCAAAACTGAAGCACTAGATTCAGCTACGCTGCTTCAATGCATAAGAAGAACCTACTCACACTTTACAGCCTTTGTAAAATTAGAAGTAATTATGAAATGATACAGGAATTACCTTGTTCAGTCTGAGATTAAAAATATTAATCTTGGGTAGGATGTTAGGAAAAACAGTAATACAGCAATCACTGAACTATTCTGAAATTCTATGCAAAATTAGCTCAAAATACTCCATGATCCTGTGAGATGGCTATAGAGCTGTCCTGTATGAGTGTCTGAACTGTTCCATTATGTGGTTTGCAAGTTGTATTTAGGCAAAAGAGAATACAAATGCACCCCAACATGTTTTACCATAACTGAATTGTCTAAATTGTGCTAGAGAAGACTTTTTCTGCATTTTCTTAATAAGTGAAACAGACAATTGTCTTACTGAATTGTAACAAATGGCAACGTTGAATTCAATCTTTTCCCTATTTGTGTCAGAATGGAAGAAACCAGCAGACAGATAATATTTTTCTTATAACACAGAAGTTCTTGCATGCTTAGAACTCTGATTATGGAACTGGAGGAAACTCTATGGTTTGTGCCATTCCCAGCCTCACAAGGTAGCCACTTTCATAAATTCCCAAGCTTTATTTCAGAACTAATCAAATGTTTTGATCTAATGATCAAAATTATCCCTTTCAGAGAGCTGTTTCTGAGCATTGCCTTTCCAATGACAAGACTTTTAATCTACAGGTTAAATGCACCCAACCCAAGCTATATGCACTCACCCTTGTCCCAGCAGTGTTAATCTCCACCTTAAAAAAAAAGCAACCAGAAAACTTTTTTAAACAGTTCTAATCCCTCCACAAGCTTTATTTAAAAACAAAACAACCCACCCTCGTACATTCTCTCAGCTTTCCTTTTCCCAGACAGATATCACCTGCTTTACTACCCTCAAGGCAAAGAGAACTGATCGTCTGAGTTTGTAAGGAAATCCTGTACAACTCCTACAGCATAGATCACCTTATTTATCTTCAGAACATTACTTGTACATGGTCTAATGGTGCCCCAAGTCTTTCTTCTTTATATTTTCATAAAAATAGCACTGTCCTACTAAAAAGATCCCTTGGCACACTGCTGAGGATTATCATCATCACCACACAAAAGGACCAGAGTCATGGACAGGCACTGGATACCTAATTAAAGAAGCAGGACAAAACTCAAATGAGGGAAATGCAAGACCATGCATTTAGTTACTCTTGACTCTCAGCTGTTGCCAAAAGCTTGGGCAGAGAAAAATAACAAAGACCAGTTGTTATCTACTAATAAGCATTCTCTGGCACAAGCCATTTGCCTCTCCCCAGGAGACAGTCTTAATGCAACACCTCCCTCTTTCTTATTTTTTAATTCCTCTCTACTTATAATTATTAAATAATTTAATATAATAATAATTTATATATAATTTACAATTTAATTATTATATAATTAAAATCATACGTTTTCCATTTGCCACTCTACCAAAGGCTCCATTGGAATTTTATCTTAGTCTGGTAGGATTACTTTTGGCAAACACTTTATTTCAATTACTTTGTATCAACCTGTTTCTCCAACAAACGTGGTTCTAGTGCTTTCCCTACTATGAACTTCAGGTTTGTAGGCTTGCAGTTCCATGGACCAACATTCCATTTCTCTAAGTTCAATATTTCATGGTAAAGGTTTCACACATTTTCTAATGAAATAAGCCTCGGGAGGAATTCACATTCCTCCTCCAGTCTGAGCTGAATCAAAAAAGGAACAGGTCCATTGATTTTGATCAAATATAAAGGCCTCTGCCAGCAAAGATCCCTAAAATGTTGTCAGAACACATATGGAACACTAGTCCTGGAATAGCCACAATGATATTTTATTACTTCCTCAAAGATAAATTTCATCCTGAGGAACTTTTGCTTCCAAAAAAATCAGTAATAAAGATCTTTGGAGGTCGCCTGAATCCATACACATAAAAGAGTTTCACTTGCAACTCCTACAAAAGCAAAGAACACAATATTTCGTTAATTCTGTTCCCTAATGAAGGAAGATGTGTGATTCACACAGGGATTATTTCCAAAGGTGGACACATCCTTTTTTCTCTGTCTCTTCCTCCACCAAAAATACAAGTATGTAATATACCAGGGTGTGAAATCAGAGTGGAAACCCATCGCAGGAAGCAAGTTTTCAGACAGAGACTTCTGAACAATTGTCCTCTAGGTATTTGTATACCTATATGCTTTATATGCTTTATATGCTTTTTATATGCTTTAAAGAGATCTGCATGCTATGCTCAGGAAGAGATGAAGTAAAAGATTTTACCACTTAACTGACTAAATAAACTCAAGCCCAAGATTTGTTTATGAATACTCTTAAACAATATTAGTAATTGAAGTTCAACAGTGGAAGTACAAGAGGTGCAATACACAAATGGTAAAATGATAATTTTTTTAGTTTCCTGCGCAGGATAGAAACCCAATCACCGGGAACACTGTTTTTGCTTCAAATGAAAGCATTCTCACTTCCTCTGTGGCACAGGATTTTCTTCTTCATATGATAAAAGGTTTAAGTTGGAAAGCTACTTGAAATTAGATAAAGCCATAGCAAAAATTGCACAGAAATATAAAACAAATGACGAGGAAGAGAGACGCTGTTGAAGCACTAATATGCTGCCAAACTTCCCCAAAGTCATTAATGTCTCTATCAAACCTGAGAAAACTCGTAGATTCATTGTGTATAAAAAGCTGCATTACCTCACCCAGAAGCAATGAAAGCAAGAATAAATTTGAGAGAAAGCAGCCTTCTCAGCACAGCCAGCTTGGTGAACTTCAGCCCTGGATTTTCATCATTGTTGCAAGGACAGAAACCAGCCACGTCTGGCCATGCAACACATACTCCAAACAGCACAGGACACCAATTGTTCCATCTTTATGGCTGGTTTTAAATATGGGACATTAAGGAAGTATGTTTCCAAGGAAGGGAAAGAACAATGGCCCATGGTTAATTACAAGGCAATTAAAAAAACCCATATAGATGAGTTTTTATATATATGCTCTCTGAGCCTTGAAGGTGTAGGGGGGGTTCATTACACTCAGACCAGCAGGAAAAAGTTACATCCCACATTCTAGAAACCAGTAGCTACTTTTTCAACTATTCAAAGCAAATATTTATTTCTATTTCTGCTTGGGAAAGTTTCTGCAATCATCAGAAAAAAAAAAAAAAAAACAAAAACAAAAACAAAACACCAAAGAAAAAAGAAAAAAAAAAAGGCAAAAAGAAAGAGGCAAATCAAAACTGAATTTATGAATCCAAAGCAATTCCTGGAGAGGCATGTTCACCTCCCTCAACTATTTTTTTTTTATGAACAAATTTCTAGTGAGGCCATTTGGCATTTTTTAGTATGAAATACCATCAGTTCCTCCCTCTGTCGTACGCCACTGTCACCCTGATGTATTTTTCTCACAGCACCATCACTTTTGGGACTACTCTATCATAAGAGCCACTGCATTACATTTGACAACCTGTACTAGATAAAATGAAGGGCATCAAAACAAGCACAAGGTCATTCAGACTTGAATCTTTATGTAAAGCATTTAAATTGTGCATTTAGTACAAAAAAGGTACTGAAAAAAATCAAGATTGCACGGAAAGTGCTTTAAGTTGGTATGATTTGGGATAAAATTAGCAAGAATAGTCTCTGCCAAGTGCTATAAAATGATGATGCAATAATTTTACCCTTTTAAGTTAGCACATGTATGGAAGTGATTAAAATGTTTCCTTTTCAAAATTAAAAAGGAAAACTGCAACAGAGAATATTAAACCGCTTCTTGAAGTTTAGGCATGCAAAGGAACAGCACAAATGTAACCACTTGGATTTCACAGACCAAGGTCTGTTGGGTTTTTTTCCTTGATTGAAATCCATGGGAATTTGGAACGGTTTAATACCAAAAATGAGTATGGTGTGAGATGAGGAGCATTTTCTGGTTGCATCTCCACTATTCCTAAATTCTCCAGCTCAGGATTAAGTTGACTAGCCAGGAGGACGTCAGACTGAAGGCAAAGTTACAGCACAAAAACCATGTGACACAAAGCAATACTGCCAAAAATATTAACATTCTCCCCACGTTTTCCCCAGTTGCTTACACAAATGCCAGGTGTTTGGCTAAAAGGGAAAACCAAGCGAAAATTCTTCCTTTAGAGAAGCAGTGACACAAACAGGGTGAGAAAAAGGGTGCCATAAATCACATCCTCCAAATACTAAATCTACAGATTCCACCCTTCCTGAAAAGGCTATGAGATACATAGGACATTTTACATGAAAGCTCTTTTTCTGTTTTGCATATGGGGATGACTCAGTTGCTTACTTGATCTTGCACTGAGATAGATCTGCAGGAAAACTCTCTGAAGCCCAGGGGCGCCAAGGGGAGTCTGTGATCCAACTGTGCTGGAGAATGGATGTCATCAGCTAAGCAGCTCGCAAATAAATGAGAAGAATTATGCTCCAGAAACGGAAGTCCTCAGCTTTGAAGAGACGTACTCTAGACCTCCCACAGCCTGCTACAAGTCATCTGAATTTCTAAATGCATGGCTTGACTTCCAACGCAAAAAATAAGCAACTGAGGTACTGCTTTAGTAACCAGCAACTGTCTATAAGGAATCCAACTGGGAATCCCAAGTGCTCCATGCAGGGTCATGCCCAGGCTCGGCAAGACTTCACCCAGCCAGCTTAGCATTGGCATTGCCAATGGTCAAGCCATGAGAGGTGGGGAACCAGCTCTGAATTAGCCAGACAGGGACTCCAACCCACAGCTCTGCTTTGCAAAATAATGGCCCAGAACTTGGGTAAAAGCTTATCCCAGTTTGGTAACAAATGAGAGGCTGCACCACAAAATAAAGAATACCAAGTAACAAGCAACAGAACAAAAAAAGAATAGGAAATTCATTAGGAAAAAATAAAGACGTTGGCCAATTTTCCCCAAATGACATGGATTCTGAACAAAACTGACAATAAGAATAGAAAGCACAGGAAAAGCCTGAAAGAACAGACCCCTTGCTAAGTTGTCAGCAATTGGGCACATAGGACAGGCACGCTGAACAGAAAGCAGCAGACTACTCAGTTCCAGAATGAGAGGCTTGTATCATGGGAGGGCAATAAATAATTTCCAGCCCATTGGTTGTTTAAGCATCCTCCTAATTTACGTCTATTAGGGATATGCATATTGAGATTAGCAAGCCTGACTAGGCTGCAACAAGCTTGTATTCAGGAGTTTGAATGAGAGATCTGCCCCAAAGAATATAGTTTTTAAAGTAGTTTTGGGGAAAGCCAATAAAGGAAAGGAGTGCAATGAAAAGCTTCCAGGCCGTTGGAAGACAAGCCTGAAATCACATGCACAGAGTCCATTACTGATGGAGGCTGAGCACAACTTTACATGTAAGTACAGATTCAAGGTTTCTAAAAAATTAATTCTTATATTCTCCAGGATAGTTTAACTTAGATTACCAGTGTACCAACCAAAGAAAGCACTCATTACACAAGAGACTAATAATAGGCTGCCATCTCCACAGGCAGCTGAAGATGAGGGTGCCACATTGCCTGCTGCCACATCTGTCTCTCAAATCACAAATATTTCTTTGGATATTTGATTAACAATGAATTTAAAGACTGGAATAGGACACAGCGTTAATATGGCTGTGCTCTGGACTGGGAAACCAAACCAACAAACACTTTTTTTGATATCTACCTAGAAAGGAGCGCCCATGAAACTGCATCCCACTTCCTTTTTGTTGCTTTCTTTAGGGTGGCTAAAAGGGGCAAGAGCCACTCCAAATGAGCTCACCATGACTTGCTGGAGTAAACCAGATACTGGTAATCTTTATATGTATTTAGATTAGTCAGATATGAAAAGAGTGAAAGCAAACTAACATGCAATACACAATACAAACTTCCACAATTTGTGGGAGAGGTGCAAATAAGAACTCTTTGAGCACTGAAGATAACAGAGAATTCAAAAATAGGTCACTTCACTTTTGTTAGGAGAAACTGTGCATACTAAAATGACTTTTAAAGGGCTTTTAGACAATCATCTGTGACCAAATCAGGAGAACAGCTTTTAACAGGCAGGGTAATAAACCACAGAAATAAGTCGAGAAGGGAAGCTGTAGATCCTCCATTTTTTATTATACTCTAAAAAAGACATATGATCTCACTTGGAAGATACCTCAGCTGAAGAAGTTGTGCTTTTGTTAATCACACAGTGTGGAGCTCAGTGCTGCACAGTGGTGGGGTCAGCAACCAGGATCCCACAGAATTCAGCAGCCATCGGGCTCCCAAGCAGCTTCTGCCAAGAGCCCAGGCTTTGAGCTGCCCAGCTCCCTTTAGAAGGTTGATTTGTCCAGGTCTCACAGCCTTGTTTAAATGTTAAAATACCATCTCAGTTATTTCACCTTCATCAGCTAATGTCATAGGAGCAACAGGTTTTCATTCTGGCTGAAGCTGTATGTATTGACTAATTTTCTTTCTTTCTTTTTACAAAAGAATAAAAAGATTAGTCCCAATTTATTATTTGCTTCATTTCTGTCCACAAGATTAATAAAGCAAAATGAATGCTATTTCCACAGCCTGAAGAAAGCATATTACAGAACCACATTCAATGTTAATTTAATATTCATAAAACTGATACTAAGTTACAGAACATATTTAAGCAGAGAAATAAAGTCTTTTGCTAAACTTTCATTATTTCTCAGTTTTTCACAGACAGAATTAGGAGACTTGCTAGAAATGAGCTTATTTCACCATGCTGAAGAGAAACTGAAGTGCACACTCCTGTTCTGAGTAGGGTTAAATCTCCATTATTGGCAGTGTTCTGGTGAATCGTGCGTTCAAAGCAGTGGAAAAAATTCTTGTAATCATTTTAAATGGATATGATTATTTTCCTGTCCAGCTACATCTGGCCATCTCAAGCATAATTTACAACAGAAATGTACTATAAAAGCTTCAAGTTAGATTTCCTCAAGAAAGACTTTCTTCTTGGATTCCTAAACACCTTATAAAAGTTTCACCTTGTCTCCCCTGTTTAACATTTAAACTATGATCTAAATATTCAGATGCCAATATTAGAAAAAAAATATTACACTTTGTAAACACCTTTTCAGTGTATGGGATCAATATGCAAAAATTAATCCACCAGTGACAGATCTCCAAGTAAGAGTCCACAATCTTTTCACAAAAACTGATGTCCCTTTGCCTGCCAGCAGCTCATGCAAGCTACAAGGAGTTAAAATCTCACACTGCATGGCTGAGATTACTTGCTGATGCTCTAACACCAACCAAAACTTTCAGCCAGTGCATATTTGCTGCTGTAGAATGAATATTTAACTGCTAATATTTAATTTAAAACTAACACTTCCTTAAAATAAAACACATCTATATGCATTAAGTCCATATGCATCAACTATAGCACAGCCTCCAAGCTGTCATTTAGGAAAAAAAGCCCGAACCTTGAACTCAACAACTTGGCTTCCTGTGGGCACCACAAAGATAACTCATCAGTAGATAAAAATAAATAAATTACAATTAACCCCAGAATCATCATTTATTTGTGCAGGCCAATGCCCCTCCAGAACAAATGACATACTGTTTTTCACATGAAGAAATCTGTTTGAATGCATCTATGCTCAAGTCAACAGGGTTTGCACAGTGGGTCAGCACAATCTGCAGAGAGAGCTGCCCAGAGTTGGCTTGGGACAAGGCTCATGTGTAGATGAATTTGTATTTCTGATGAAGAAGCACTGACTGAAGGAAGGAAACCTGACTGTCTGAGCTCAGAATCAGATTGCAGCAAGATAAAACATCACCCAACCAGCTGAAGAGAGAGGATGTCAAATGAAAGGAAGTGCCAGCACCACACTGGGTTTATGAACCTTTGTTAAGTGGAACTACATTTAATTTTCACCGTGTTGACATGTATTTCTAAAGTGAGTCTGAAAAAAGACACTTAAGATTAAGTACTAAAGAAAGCCTAAAACTTAAGAGCAAAGCATTTCGAGCACACGGAGTGCGATCAACAGCTTGAGCTTGCTCTGCCTCCTGCACCAGACTCATACTCACCTTGGACTCCTCAACACCGAAATCAGTGCAAAGCCTCAACTCCACATGGCACAGGTGTACATCTGAGAAGTATTTGATGAAATTAGGAGAGAAGAGGTGCTTGTGCACACCCACCTCCCGCAGCGCACTCCTGCCCCTCAGCAGAGGTGGCCCATGCCCCTGAAAAGCACCTTGGCTGTGCTGCTATTCCATAGAGGAAACAGCTTTTCATTTTAAAAAACCTCAAAACAACAGCCCAGCATTAAAGAAAAATGACAGACTGCATCTTTTCATTGGCTTTCTTCAGCCATTACATTTGGGAATGGAGAGAAATAGAGGTCAGCTCCATATACTTCAATGGAAAAAGATTTTTTACTGTAAAAAAATGTCAGAATTATGAGAAAGAGACTCTCAGAAATATAAGAGTATTTAAGGAGATAAATCACTAAAGAAGAGAGAATTATTATTTTGAAATATGCTATAAATAACTTAGTCTTAATCCTCTTGTTGTGTCCTAGACAAAAATGCACACTGCCTCAACAGGAACTATTCCCTACTGGCAAAATATGAGCAGCCTTGAACATTTACCATGGATGTTCACATGCATATTTACAAGAAATATCACTTCCAGCTAGTTTGCCTATTGACTGGCATCAGCCAATCACATGCAGAAAATGAAAGAAGAAGGTGAGCAGTGGCCACGTGAGGTATTTCTACAAAAGCCTTGGGAAGTTGAGACAGGACAGCAGCGACTGCCTCTTCAGAGTTAAAAAACATCTTTAAGCAGCACAAGTGCAAGTGTCGCTGTGCCAGCAAATATGCTTTAGAGATGCATGTTTAGCAGATCCAGGCAGATCCCAAAACACCACCCTGAATATGCAGAGGTAATAGCTGCCCAATGTTTATTTTCTGCACATGCTCAGCCTTGGCAGGGAGGTTAAATAGCTTCAGTATCAGTCAGCGAAAACAGGTTCATGCTACCAACAATATTAATTAATATATTCTCTAAAATATATTGTCCCTTAGCTTTCCTCAGTGCTCCAACCCTCCCCCCCAGAACACCTGGTCCTTGAAAAGCCCTTCAACTGCAGTGGTAAAGCACGAAATACAGTCAAGTCAAATACATTTTATATGTAGAACTGTGGTTTAGATTTCAGAAATGAGACCTTGCGAATAATGGATGAGGAAGCAGAACGTTGTACAAATGTCAGCTTTTGCTTTGCAGCATCCTCCTAAGTTTCTGCCATAGTTACACAGGCAGAATTGCAGCAGCTCATCAGGGTTTGTCAAAATCTGGACTGTGGTCTCATTCTGCTAAGGATGGTACTCAACATGTGGAGAAACATTTCTATGCCTCTGTGGAATTAACTCATCCATTAACTAAACCTCATCAAAAAGTAAAACTGAAATAAAATAAGACAATACAGTTTTGGCCTATTTCCAAAGTTTTGCTTTGCTCATGGTATAAAACTTTTAAGGTGTTGAATACTATTTGGAATGCTTTAAGTGTCTCTTTCCACACACAAATAAATAATAACCTCTGTAAAAATATTTTCCATGGATTTACTGCTCATTAAAAATAAAGAAAACTCCCTGTCAGCTCATGAAAATGACAAACCCACCAGAAATATTTTTTCAATGAAAAACCCATGCAAATAAAGCTTGTAGAAAAAAAAGCAAGAAAAAACAACCAAAAATTCTTCCTGGCTGGGAGACCAAGCAAGCTCCCATCATCCTCAGTCTGAATCCCGATCTTTTCTTCAGCATTATCTCCTTGCTCTCAACACAAACACCTAATTATTACCATAGAAAAGGGCACAGGGAAACTGCTGGGCAGTCCCTATATATTGCAAAGGAAAGCACAACTGGAATGGTAAGGATGAATGGCTGTCGATTGCTTAGGAGATGATGCACAGAAGAGCTGGAGACAGCGTGGGGCCTTTACAGGATTTCATTGCTTAGCTCGAGCTCAGCAGTCCAGACAAACATTAGCTGTATTTGATAAAGATCAAACACCCTCCCCACCCATCCTTCCCAAAAAACACAATAACAGTCCAGCATGACCATCTCCCTCAGATTTAGGTTGTCAGAGAAAAGGCCAAGACACTGCTTTAACCTTTCACACAGTCACATGTTAATTGGAATTTATGTGCTACAAGCAATTGCACTACTCAACATTCCTGTATATTTGGGCACCCATTTTCTACCTCAACAAAAAGAACTGAATCACAGTGGGGATGGAAGCAACCTTAATGATCAATATGCATAAAATTCATGGCAGCCACCCACCCTGGCTAAGATACCAATCCTCAGAGTATAACAATGAGTGGTCCACGCACAAGCGAATAAAATAAACCCAATCCTCTAATCCATGCACAGCACTTCATCACATGTATTTCTGTAAAACTGAGAACAGTTCTGAGACAAAACTACTGAGGACATAATTAGAGATGCAAATGGTAACTTGGAACTTTTAATACTAAACATTGCACTGCAAAATTAGCAAGACAAACATAGTTAAGCATAGCAGAAAAAGCAGCTCTCAACTACGCTTCTCACCCTGGTATACATGTGAGAAAAATGGAAGCCAACAGAAAGTTTTATTAATTAGAAGTGTTAAGACACAAGAAAGGCAAATAAAATGAATAAAAGAGCCACAAAAACTCATTTAACTGCACTGGAACAAACAAAAATGGTACTAATAGCCATATTAAAATTGTGGAAATGCTGCTAGTAGTGAAAAGAAAAAAAAAGGCAAAAAATTTAAAAGAAACGAAAAAGGAAAAAAAACACATACAAGAGATATTTTTGTTAAGTATCTGATTAGTTAATATTAAACAGTGGCTCTAAACATTTAACACTTTCAGATGGTTAGGTCCAAATAACTCACAACAAAAAACATTCGAGAGATTTTATCTGAGTCATTAACACCACTTTTGAGAAAGTCCTATAGTACCAGGGAAGTTCCAAAAGCCTGGAAGAAAACTAGGCTTGCTGCAATACTTAAAATGATAATTGCAGAAAATAACTTTATGATAGCCTGTCATCTGAACACTGAGCCCATCAAAATAGTGAGAAGTTTTGATTCAGGATTTTATTAATAAGACTTTAATTAATAAGCATCGAGTAATTAAAGCAATTAATATCAAACAAGCTCATGAAAAGTAAGTCCTGTCAAACTAATTAATTTTTTTTGACAGAACTTCAGCTTTTTACTTGTTTTTAGCTGCAAAGACAAGCATTGATGAGATATGCATAGAATTTGACTCAGTTCCACACATTTTGATTAAGAAAATGGGAAGATCACTAGTTTTTTTGAGGTACTGTGCAATAGCCATCAGTTTGCCTAGAAAACTCAATTTAAAAAAAACCAAAACAAACAACAAAACAACAAACCTGGAAATGAAAAAAAAAAGCTGAGGACAATTCTCTTTTGCTTGTGCAACTGCATGTAATTGCCATTCTAATTTTCACAATATCCTCTTAACACACCTCAAAAGATAATATTGACTGAATTAAGTATTAAATACCCATGGAACTCATCAGAATAAAAAGCCCAGAAGCTTCCATCATGGTGACTCCTGTCCTTCACTATTTCTATATGACATGAGGAAATGGCCTCAAGTTGCAACAGGGGAGGTTTAGATTGGACATAAGGAAAAATGTCTTCACAGAAAGGGTTGCCAGACAACAACAGGCTGCCCCAGAAGAATCACCATCCCCGGGGGTCAAAAGAACTGGCACTTGGGACAGGGTTTAGTGGTGGCAGAGCTGGGTTGGATTCATGCATCTTTTCCAACCTTAACCATTCTGTAATTCTAGCTTCCAATTGGCCTGTGCTTTTCAAGTGGCAAAATGGTGACTTTTAAGCCAGAAGATTAAACCCCCAATACCAAAACTGACAGAAGAGAAGCCAAAAGAAACCAAAAAACCAAACAGTCAGAAAAAAGGCAGAAACAGCACGGCAAAAGGTAAAAGAAGCTTGAGGAGCCCTTTATATTAAATTACTGCACAGAGGCTGAAACAAAATAAATGAGACCCTCTGCAACAGCTTGAATATTCGGGTTTTCTAACTCTAAGCTTGGTACCTGGTGGATAAGTATATGTCTGTCTTTCTCCTGCATTTTTTGAGTTCCAGAAGTGTGACTAAATACCAACACAAATAGTACCAAATTATACATTGTCAGAGCATCTAAGGTGTATAATAGAACCCCTGCTAAAACCCAACCTCATCAGACTCTCATGTTATTATGCTTCCTCAATGTGCACATGTTTGAAGTTAAAGATCTCTGTAAATAGCAGAGCTGCTCTCAATACACATCAAACATGCATTTTAGATATATCAGCAACAGGCAGAGCAATAGAAAGGCTGCTATTCCCCAGACTGAATTTCATGAGGTTCACACAGGCCCACCTCTCCAGGTCCCTCTGGATGGCATCCCTTCCCTCCAGCACCACCACACAGCTGGATATCAACTTAATTACTTTCTTTTTCTTACAGTGAACAGTACACAGCGAAGCCTACTCAACCTTTTCAGGACAAACTGGGTTTTATTTCAAGGGTTTTATAAGGGACTGGGTTTTATTTCAAGGTGGAAGTGAAACGCAATTAGAATTCCAAAAATAATTACAAATTCACAGACCTTCGCCTAACCTACAGGTGTTACAGAAACCTATTGATATTAGTACTTCAACAAAAGACTTTTCGGATATATTGTTAGAACATAACAAAAACACTAAAGATTCCTGTGGGAAATTCAACATGCTGGACAAGAAAAAGGGATTTTTGGATATCTGATTTCAAAGCCTATTAGTTGCTCCATCAAATAAGAAATTAACAATTCCTACAACTTTACAGAGAAAACCCAAACAACTCCCCTCTTTCTGAATCAGACAAAGCAATCAGACAAAGCAATCAGACAAAGATTTTTGCTATCAGCCTGCTGGATGGCCATAATCTTGATCCAAATTAGATTTATTAGAGTAAAAAACAGTTCAAGAACTGTTTAGGTTTAGGCTTTAACAACGGCAAAAAAACAACTTCATTGCAGTTCTAAAAACAGTAATAAAAACAAATTACAGGATTCTGTCGAAGACAGTTATCAAAAAATTGCCATTCTACTTGTGAAGGTAAATGCATAGCAACAGTGGATAGATCCACAAGGAGATCCATGCAAGAACATGTCACAAAAACATCACGAAAACTGAATGGATAAGAAGAAAATTCTTTTAATATGCAGCTTTAGCAACTCTGGAAATACAAACCCTAAACCGTATGAGTTAAAAAAAAAAAAAAAAAAAAA
>VYXF01013000.1:31812-62261 GCA_013397295.1 Polioptila caerulea | reverse complement strand
TTTTTTTTTTTTTTTTTTTGTCCCTCAGGCAAAATTACTTTGAATTCTGACCCAGGTTAGAAAGGAAGAGGTATTTTTGTTGTTAAACTTTTCTTCTTTATGCTAAACTTGCTTATCATGTAACATTTACAACCTTTTCCAGAGCACCTGTCCTAAGAGGTGAACCTTACCTGGCCACTTCTATGCTTATGAATTCTTTTTACATTGAGCTCATTGGACAGCACATCCAAAACAAAGAACATCTCTGGAAAATTTATCATTTAGCTGTCTTGCCTCCTGTTTCATAAAACCAAGTCTGAATGCCCGTTAAGTGTCCTCTCTCTGATATTAGTACAATGTATCTGGATTTGCTGTTTGCCTTTTTTAATTAAGCAGCTTTTCACCAACACGTATTTCAATGGCATTTTAGAGTATAAAATTAATAATATTCACACACATTTATTCAGACATACCTCCTAAATCTTTAGCATGCAAAGATGGCTATGTGCTTTTTTGGTCACTTTCCTCTCTTTTTTATTCTAGGTGACTCATGTAGGTGTGAACTTAATTGGCATCACTTAAAGTAGTTGGGGAAATTTCATACTGCTGAATGTGAATGTGTTACTATGTATCTGACTGAGATCTAAATAAATTCCACATTTGGCCCAAGGAAATGAGACACACAAGATTTCAACCTGTTCTTAGAGAGTAAGAAAAACAGCACTCTAGACTTCGCTGAAGTACAAACAGATTCCCTTTCCTGCCACCTCTCACTGCAGCTCAAATAATACTGACACAACAGTAACTTCTGCCCAGTTAGCCACAAGATAACTAAACTCTGCTTCTCCAGGAAATATTCTATTCATTAAGAAAATGTATAAGAGAACCAGAATTATGTGTCATGCCGTCACTAAAGCAGGAAAGCACGGCTGTGAATTAGAATCAGCAATATGTCATTTTACTTTTTTCTTTAGCATTTTCCATCAGGGCAGTGTTTGCCTTTGCCTGAAACTCATAATGCAAAGAAAACAGAATACATTGTTGGCCTTCCTCAAGTGAAAACATTGTCACAGGGATGTACAGAAAGTGTCTTCGCGATTTCACAGACAACATTCCTGCAAATATGAACTCTTACAATCTGGGACATGATCCTGGGAGTATGTTGGGAGCTTCATGTGTGTATCTACTGCTCTGTGTGTAGTAAATCCACAACAAGAGAAAGCATTCAGACCCTTCAACAGCCATTTGATGTGATTTGGGGCAAATACACAAGAGACAAGAGAGGGGGGACACTTGGGTACTGATGGCACACTTCACAGGCCAGCACTTCCTCAGCTGGAGGACTGTAAACTTGACAGAGGAAGCACAGAAAAGAAACAACCAGCATCCATCTCTAAGGTGTAATCATTGTATTTTAATCATTAACCTTTCAAGTGCTGCATATCATTTTCATTACTGCATTATTACCAATGGCAGGGAAGACACAAAATTATAGAATGAGGATCATGAATTTAGAATACTAAATAATCACAGTTAGTTAAGACCTCAAAAGTGTGTTTAAAATACAAACATACTGTTGCCAGCAACATTCAGATTCATCTTACTACTAAAATGAAAGATGTTCCATCCATCTAGAATGCCCGTAAGTTTGTATTTGTACCTTTTATTGCAAGAAATAACATTTACACACAGAAAATGCAGCACTGTCTATTTGTCAAAAGTTCCACGAGAGTTCAAGCTAATATCCACTTCTGTTTGTGATTTTTAACCTTTAACATGTGAGCAAATTGGAACCTGCCTAGGAATAACCTGATCTACCTTATTTGCATGGGAACTTTCTTTTGCCAGTGGAAAACTGTACAAAAGACCTTGATCCCTCTCATTTGCATTCAAGTAACTAGCCAAGTTGTGAAAACATGCCACTAAATATTTAAAGTTCCTGAGTACACACGGAGCTTGTTGCAGGAAGAACATAAACCTTAATGGCTATGAGAGGCAAAAAATATGACTTGACACCTTGAAAAACAGTTTGCATGGCTTGAATTTCTCAATTCCATAATAACCTTAGGTTTTGCATACATGCACCCACAGTGCATAGCAGGGGCACACAGTATTTTAATAGGCTTTGTGGGTACATATTAGGATAGAACTGGTACAAAATATTTTAAATGACTGCTATTATTATTATAAATATTCGCATTTACTTGGTTTATAGTATGGAGTTAACTGGGCTGCTAGGTTGTGGAAGTGTGATTCATCTCCGATCCTAGCCAGTCCTCCTTAAATCATTTATTCAATGCCTTGATGTTAGCAATTCTTTACATGTACTTGAACTCCAACAATTAGACAAGGAATGTGAGATTAGGGACACAACTAAGGAAAAGCTATTAAACAGGCCTTTGTTTTAAGACAGAGAAGGTAAAAGCATTCCTCAATGCAATAAAAAGTGAGTATTTACATGCTATACCCTAATTAAGATTTTTTTTCTGTAACTCTACTGGCTGTCCTGGAAGAGCCATAAACATTTAGTAAAATAATCTCAATTTATACTGCTTTGTTCTATGCCTTCAAGTACCGTACATGGCTGTACTCCAGATCAAGTAGTTGTCCTCAAATGCCTTCCAATGAGCTCTGCCAGATTCTGTGGTTCAGAAGTAATTTAAAGGCAGAAAGCTGTAGCAAATGAGACCTAGTGGAAAACAGAGAATGCTTTACTTCATCCTAACTGTTTGCAGAACAGAAACGGAAAACCACAGAGAAAGAAAGGAAAAAAGACAAGGAAGTGCCAAAATGCCGTGTTTCTCTCTGAAGACAAGGTTAATGACTCACCAACATCATGACATGGCATGTGCAAGTGCCTTTTAACATTCAAGAAATTTATAATTAAAAAAAAAAAAGAAAAAAAAAAAGAAAAGAAAAATACTGTCCTTGTGGAACCACATCTTTGTTTTTAAGAGCTTTTATCCACTTTTCTTTTTTCCCTTTCTTATTTCTGGTGTGTTATTCTACACTTTCAATCACCTGCACTGAATAATTCCTCCTAGTTAGAGCAGGGACCATCAACCACTGGCCATTAAACACAGCCAACTGTTCATAACTCCAGCAGATGGTTCTCTTCTGCTGGACAACAGGAACTCTATGGTCCTTTTCCTGATTTCTCTCAAGAGAGACAGAACTTCTTTATTTAGAAAGCAATCACTCCTGCAATATAGTCTTGTCCCCTATGCAGCCTATTTCCAGTTAGCCACACTGCTCTCCCACCCCCGCCCCCCAAGAACACTGGAAGCATCAAACAGAAATGAGCTGACAGCAGACCTGAGCTGAAGCCATCAGATTCCACATCTGTGTGCTTATCCTGGGCTTTTCTGCTTAAGCTTGATCAACAGCACAGGCAAACCATGGTGGGTATTCCCACACTGGTTCTCGTGGCACAGATGGGGTGCCCACATGTGCTGAGCAGGACATCAGCTTCCAGAGGAACTCTGAGAGGGAGAATCCCCACGGAAATCAACACCACTTCTCCTGACTGCAGAGCGTCTTAAAAGAGGGGCCTTAGAAAACATCCAAAAAACTTTAAAAAGGAGAAGAAAAATCAAGGAACCCAAAGGCGGTTCAGAAGGTATAGATTGAATTATTCATGACCACTGGACTACTAGATTTTCCTTGGATTCTTGGAAGGTTTTTCCTACATCCTTGTATGGCAGCACACAAAAGAAGAAATCCTTGTGAAGAGGGAGTCTCCCCTCACAACTCACAGCCCAAAGAAGGTGGCATAAGTCCATTCACGTTAAGGCCATTCCACACAAAATCCTTTTGTCAGTCCTGGCCTATTTGCCAGACTGGAGATCAAGATTGCTGTGGTGAGGGTTTATCCTACAACAGCATCCAGAGACCCTTCTTCTACCGAAACCAAAGCTCTGTCACACCCACAGCTGAGCTTCATCCCATGTCCTCCCACCCCAGGAGGGCCAGAGACTTTGTTCTTTTATTCCTTGAAACTTTCAATTACAATCATTAAGGACTCAAACTGATTTTTTTTTTTTTTTCACAGAATGCTTAAACACATTTTTCTCAACTTTCCCAAAATAATTCTTTTCTTGGGATGAATGCAAGCATAACAGTTTTCAAACTGAAAAGAATTCATATGGCAAAGTAGAGAGAAAAACAGTTACAAAGCTATTAAAAATACAGTTGAACTACAGCATATGCTACAAACACACCACACATACATTTTAGACAGAACTTAGAAACAAATTTTAATGTAGCTGAGCTATTTCTGCTTGCCAAATGAAACTTTAGTAGGATACTTTTTTACAACTTCTCATGACACAGTTTTTTGAGGATAGCTGTGAATCACTGCTTAGTCAAAGTTCTGGTGTAACATGCCCAGTTTGTGAGAGTGTACTGATTTGTTTTTAATACAAAACAGTTTTACATATTGCAATTTAAACTATAGACATAAACTCTTCAAAACAGTAACTTTATGTTCAAATAAAACAGGTGCACCGAAGTGTAATGTTTCCAGTTATTTATTTCACTGCTGAATTTTCCGTAGTTTGCTAAACCTTCTGTAAGCTTTTAGGCAATTAAGTATCTGTTACATCATTTCTATCTGCTCACTCACGGAAGAAGCTTGCAATCTCTCTGGAGAGAGCAATCAAAACGCTTACGGAATTATTTTCTATGGGATGATAAAGATGGTGGATCTGGGGGCTGATGATTGAGAGGCACCAGCAGGCAAGACCAGTAGGCTGATGAACTCCTGCAGCTGAAAATTCTAGGATGCAAACCAATTTTCAAAGCTGGTGCCAGCTATTTCAGTAATTCTCAATCCTGGACTCGGAGCTGTGTTTAACTCTGCTGCTCCTTCACATGCATGGATGGTTCTGTCCAGGAGCAAGGTGTGCCCTACTTTCACCATTCTCAGTCTTCAAGAAGACAACTACCAAAGCCATACAGTTGGCCAGCACAGATCTAAGAAGCTGAGAGGTAGAAGAAATGTATTTTTAAGAAAGCATAGGAAGAAAAGTTCAGCTCACCGAGATCCTTCTCAATCTTATTGTGAGCCCCGCCCTCAGATCTGCCGGGGGTAAGGGAGAAAAGGCCAGGCTCCCTCTGTGAGATTGGGGCTCTTCTGTCCCAGCTTCTGCCTGAAAGGCTCTTAAAGAGGAGGGGAGGCAAAAACATTAGCACAACAGTCAATTATTAGGAAGCATGAAACACAAGGGTGTGTGGAAGGAAGAAAGATCTCCAGCTTAACTGGGCTGAAAAGGAGGCTGTGAGAGAAATAAGTTATGGAGATGTCAAACAGTGCAGAAATAAACTAAAATACCTAAAGACACAACTCAAATTTGCCTAGGAATTACACAATCATGTATTTCCAAAAGTAAGTGCCAAAGAAGCATTTTATTTAACTATGATTCCTTTCCATATTACCATATGAAAGCAATTGGTACTTCTAAACTACGTGACAGAGATCATAATTTAACAGAAGACCACAGGAAATACAGCGTCGGCAGCAAACATGATTAGTCTGTAGATATTTGCACCGAGACCAAACTCCACTGTTAAGACATTTTATTTCTGTGTTCTAATGTTATACAGACAGCCCTCTCACAAAGCCACAAAAGACTTCTGAGAAAAGGAACATGTGTCTGCTCGATTTTGTATAAAACACACCACAGAAATACATTCATTTTTGTATTGAAAATAAAATGAAATAAACCAGTCTTCCTGCAAACCCCACAAAATTTCTTAATTGGACAGCTCTTATTAGAATGCATCTCTCAAAGGGAGGAGTCCACTGAACAGTACAAGTCTTTAGTGTTTCAGTCTTGCCATAGTCATTTTCGCTTTAAAGGGTTTATTTTTAAAATATGCATCAACTGCATCAATAGACTTTAAGCAACAGACAAAAAAAAAAAATCCAAAAGAAATGCAGAAACACCACTGTAACTGTTGCAACTGTTTGTGAAATCCTCCTAGTTTTTGGATCACGTGCTGCTGTGTTATAGGCAATTATTTCTGGCCAGTTGTACCTTTATTGGCAGAAAGCCTAATGGAGGGGTGCAGGTCCCCTTGGACAGTATCCCCCAGGGGTCCCTCCTCCTGAGGTGCCTTCATCCCATGCATCAACACAAAAAGCCCTTCATGTCATAAGGATTTTGGTAAATGTAACTTTTTGAAAGAAATATCCTTTCCTACATAAACTACATAAAGAAGCATAAATTAGCATTTTCTCCACTGAATACCTTTGCTTTATTTAAAAATGTCAGCAAGGTAGGTCTTTAAGACACTCAGAAGTGGTGGAGAAAAACAGGAAAATATCTGGTCAGTTCTGACAACTTTTAAAATTAATTTTATTCAGTTAAACACTTTTCTTAACGCACTGCAAATGTTGTGAACGCAATGCCACTCTGCAAAACAATGGTGTGGAAATCCTGTGCCACAGAAATTGTGTGTGATTTTTTTTACAGTTATTACAGTTCTCTGTAATTCTTGAATATGCTTGTGGCTGAGTACATACACACTTAAAATGTTTATGAAGTTAATCACTCCAAGCCTAACTTACCCGGACAGGTAGCACTGCTAACTAAAAACATCATAATGACACACAAAAAACCTCTTTGAAGTGTGACAGCGGAGTTATATTTGCACGATACAAATACACACAGACAACAGGCACCTTATTCATCAGTGGGCATGAACACAAAAATGCCAACCCCCAAAAAACAACAAAAAAAGGCCACTTCTCTACAATGCGGCTTATCAAACAAAAAAGCAAATAGAGCAAGTATTGTTTCTGTGTGGTGAGATCTTCCACACTGCCACCATGAGCAGGGAAATTCCATTAGGACAGTTTGCCACAAACTCCCTGACACACCAGGAAAACTGTATCAGCAGCAAAGACACAGCTTTGAGAGACATCTACAGCGAATCTATGCAGCTGGATGAAATGGTGGAAGGTCGTCATCTATCTGCTAATTAATTTATAATGTACTACTATTCTTTGCTCTTCAAAAATATCATTATCATTTAATAAATGCAGAAGCTCTAGCTAAACAACATGGGGATGTTAATCTGGAATATTATCTTAATAATAATGTTAATAAGAACAGAAACAAAACCATAATAATAATAATAATAATAATAACAATAATAATAGGAACAATAGGCAAAAGCAGTAATATCATATTCTCACATATAATATTATTTAACTTTCATCAATAGCTTAACCACCTGATTCCCTAAGTTTTAAAATGTATTTATCAAATTCATTGACACAAATGTAAATAATACTTGTCTTAAGGGCCCCTAATGCGGTAATTCTTCCAATCACTCAGCACAGATGCTAACAATAAAATTTGAATGGATTAGCACATCAGTACAAAACTCTACAAGGCTTTTTCAAACGCTGTTTCCACTTTGATTTCATTGTGTGATTGATAAAACTTTGCTATCTGTACAACACATCTCCTTTGAAATCCAACAAAAATAACACTGCAGTTTTGGTAAGCTACTTTTGAAGTTCACTCAGATTAATAATATTACAAGTTAACACTGCATGTTTATTTATATTTCTATGCTGCCAGGGAAGTATATTTAAATATTGCCTCAGAAACAGCTTACAATATGCAGTGCCTGCTGCAAACCAAACTCATTTGCAGAGCATTGATGTGGCAGACTGGAAACCACAAAACCACATTCGTTATTACTTATCAGTGCTGTTTTCCCAACACTCTGTATAAATGAATAGATGAACGTCTTCAAAAAAGCTACAAGAAACTGGTATTTTTCTTTTTCTGTAACAGGAATATTGATTCTCTGATGCTACAATAGGCCAACGTTTCTAGTGAGGGTGGGGATGAACTCTGGCACTCCGTAAAGCACAACCTTTAAATGAAGGTCCTAATCCCACAGTCTGTTTCAGGCAGGCAGAATCACGCAACTGCACTGAGAGCCATTAATTTAATTAGAGCTATTCACATGCTTAAAGTTAAAAATGTGTTTAATTACATGCTGAATTAAGCCCAGACTGGAGTAAACTATGCCTCAAATCCTACAGCAACTTGTGCTTTCCCAAGTAAATTTACGTTGTTGTTATAAAAATATATTTCACATGGATAGAGATTAATCTAGCCCATCTCCCAAAACAAGGTCAAACAGTTTAGGAGGTACACAGACTGACACTGCTCCCTGCTAAAAGTAAAAATGTAACAAATATTGGTTGGAAAGTTTAATGTGCTTCTATATGGCCTCTAGGGCTGGATTTTCAAGTTTTTTCAGTACCTTAAAATGCATATATAGGGAATAAAAAAGTCTAAGTGGGCTATAGAGACCTAACCACTCATAAGCCCATCCACTCTGCTTATGTACATTAAAAATATTGACCAGGATTGTTGTCATCTTCAGGTGTCTGAATAGCTCGAAAATCCAGATCCTAAGAGTCTGTCCTGGGTACAACTGTGATAAAGATTGTTGCTATATCAACAAAAAGGTGAAGACCTGCCTGAGGTATGAGAACAATATAATCCTAAAAACATTAACAAATGTAGGATAGCATTAAGTTCATCCTTTATTTTTTTATTAATTCTGATGGAGACATGTGAAGAATTATTTTTTCACATATTAACACAAGTAATGCTAGCACAGGGCCATAAATACTTAGTTTCTGATAGATACTTTAAAAGTATGTAATGGATACTTTCTAATGCCTGGAGAGAAGAGGGAACTGTCCTACCCGAGATGAGCTCATCAGACAAGCCCAGTAAAATAAATCTGTGCACAGAAGTAATCATCTGCCCTTTCCATGAACATTGGGCTCTGGCTGCATCTTGGGCTCTTGCAACAGGACCACACTGGGACTGAGACCCCTCCTCCTCTGTAGGTTTTGGTTTGTAGAATTAGGAATGGCTAATTCCCTCGGATTCCCATGGAGGGAGCTGCTCCATACAGAAGTACTCCACTTGTGCAACCAACATATACTAGGGGATTATTTAACTTCTTGCTTTGGTACAGCTCTCTGTATTTTACTACGAATTCATTACCTTTGCTGGCTCCAGAATGAGAATTCTGACTTTCAGGTGAGTGAGATCACAGCATCTCTGGGAGCTCCCCCTCTGGCACAACAGCTGGGAGGCTCCTACTAAATGTGGTGTGGCAGCTGGTAACACATTAAGTGCAGGAAAACTCCTTTTGGTGGCTTGATTTTCTGTGTTTCCTACAGCTGCTAAGCTAGAGACGCAGAGTATAACGGATTACCACGTCCAGAAATTAAATGTAAAGAAATAAAGGAAAAATAACCCTTGTTCCAATATATAGCATTAGTATCAAGAACGCTACTCTGAACACACATTTTACAGCATTCATAATGATGTTACTTTTTTGTCTTAAAAGAACCAATCTGAAAGTCAACAACTTGATCTACTGCAACACAGCCTCCTTTTCATTATTATTAATCCAATATATTACTGTATAACCTAGAATTAATATATTTCAAACAACATTTCATAAAATTACTTTATTAATCAACCGTTTGTTCTATTGTCTCCCTTAAGCACTGAAAATAAATTTAGGAATGTGATTTTTGTAACCAAAACCAGGTCTTTATCCCTGAGGTCTGTGCTTCACAGTGTGGCAAAAGGGTTGTTTTGCGTGTTCTCCCCTGTCTGCTATTAAAGCAGTGGCATCATGTTCTGCCACTAAACCCCAAATGCAATTATGAGGTGGAATTTCTTGGCCCAGTTCCAACATTTAAACACATAGTTAACAATGCTCAAGGAAATACAACCAACCCCTCCCCCCCCAAGCCTACAAAAACAAACAAACTTTACTAGCGGTTCTACATCACATCCCATGGGATTAGACACAGGAAACAGCATGAAAAATGAAAATACTCCAGTATTTATCTTCCATTTTGAAAAGCACATTAGAAATACTAGCCAGCAAAACAGCAGTATCTGTATGCCTACACACACCTGGGGACCAAATGACATGAAAACATTACTCCGGGTTGGTATTTTATCTCCGTGGTTTTTTGCAAGTGAAGTATTTAATGCAGCCAGAAAACACAATTAGGGGCTTTCTACATCTTTATATTGCTGAGCAAGTTTTAAGAAGCCAATCCTCCAAAAAATGTGTGTCTACTTTAAAAGGTTAAAAGATGAATAACTAACAAGCTTACTTATGGGTTCGTCATATTCCCAAGACTGACCTCCATTTTCTTCCTCCAATGAGTTGAGATATGATTTAACAGCTGGAGCTCAGCCCCTGACCAAAGACTGCTCTAATTTTGCCAGCAAGTTCTCATGTGGAAGCACACTGAGCTTTTATGTATTTCACCAGTCAGCAAGTAAGAGTGAACATGACTTAGAAGAGACAAGACTCGGCTACTCGGCAAAACCTGAACTCAAAACAAAACAATATACCCTGAAACATCACAAACATGACCCAAGAACGCTGGGTGGTCCTTCATTTTTTCAAAATTTTTATTTCAACTTTAGGTTTTGCCATGAAAAATTAATTCAGTCTCCAAGTATATCCTAAGCTCCCTCTGCTACGTGAAGGGGAAAAAAAAAAGAAGTTGGATTCTGTTTAAAAGCTTTTACCAAAGTGATAAGGAGGAAAGCTGCATTTTTATTCTGATGAAGTTCGAGATTAACTTTCAGTTATTTTTTTTCTCATATCAAAGGGTATTTTTATTCATATCAAAGGGTATCTCTATTATATAAAGAGCATTACAAACTAACATTTTATCTATAATCTTATTAACCCTTATGTGATGTTCTTTTCTTGGTAAAAACTTTCACAGTTCCTAAATTCACTGTTAGGCACTTTTAATGGAAAATGTTATATTAGCAACTGCAGTACAATGACTCAGTATGTTTTTGTCTTTTTTGGTAAAAGGGGGATGTTTGGCAAATGGAGAATGCAAATATATTCTTAGTTTACCCAAACAGCAATATTTCCTACCATTTTGACTGTGTGCTTACTTTATACATTTGCATTGTATACTTTTAAATATAATATTCAGTGCAATAAAGATTGGGTATTAGAAACTACACAAAGGCATTCCATTAGAAAGATTAGCATTTCAGTAAGTACTATGAACTTTTTCTTGTAAAACTCATTTGACTTTCCTCTGAAATCAAAACATTACAAATGCTTCTTGAAAGTTTTAAGATATCTTTTATATACACAGCAGTACCACATCTTATATTCTCCCTTTACTTGACAAATACAACTGTTTATTCACAACTCTTAAATGCATTACTGTTTTAAATAATTTGAAATTTTATATAATTGGAAATGTATCTTTATCTTTTATTTATGGAATTATCTAAATTACTATAAAATATATATGAATATATAAGGACACGCATAACAAAAAAAAAGTGGCATAATGGAGCACTCAAAATATTTTATTTTTTTTTATATATCAAGACAAAATTCAGTTCCTAATTGATCCCTGTAAATGAAATAGGAAGTAAATGTGTGAAATATAATAAACTGATGAATAAAATGAAAACTCCTTAAGGTCTGTAACAAAACTTCCATTTGTGGGGGATATAACTATTATAGCAGAAGCACCATTTTTCCCCATTGAGATTTATATCTGAATTAAGCATTGCAAATCTAAAAGCAATTCTAAGGAACTTTCAATGACCTGTAAGAGAAGAAAATCCAGGAGTAAATACAAATCCTTGGAAAATAAATAAAATAGAATAGTACATGTTAAATGTCTCAAACTCTATGTTATTTCAAGTAAGGTGCAGATAAGCTTTATTTCTACTGGCTATTACCTGGTTCAGATATTTTTCAGCACTTCAGAGCTCCTCTGCACTGGCAAAACTTTCTTGATCGAGTATTTATTGGTACTGTGAGTTACAGACTGATGTAAGCAGAATATTTGGATAATTAAATGGCAAATGGCCTTTATAAATATTTGGAAAAATAATTTCCCTCCCCATAAAATAATGAAAACTATTCTATTATATCAAGTGTATATTAATATGGAGCAGACAGGGAATTGTGGAAAAACTTCAGTTTTTCTCTGCAAAAGCAGGGCTCCAGTCTCAGAGGCTTTCTCTGTTGACAACACAAACCTCCCTCAGGCAGGCAGGTCATCTTTCTCCTCGAGCCAGAAACAGAAAATAGAAGACTGAGAGAGACCTTTCAAGTAACCAAGCCCAGTTCCCTGCTACTAGAGGTAACCCTGTCCTGCCATCCCTTTTATAAAATATGATAAAAGTCCATTGTCAAAATTATAAAGCTTTCTGTTCCTCTGCCTATCAAAGGACTACATTAAAACCTCATCAGCTACAACCCAAGAGGCAAACTTTTGCACTTTCATTATGCCATAATCATTCCTACCCCTGGTACTGAGATGGAGGAAGAGAAATCACAGTTCTTCATCCAAGGGCTGAATAATTGCCTCATGGCTGGTTCCTGTGCCTGATGCACTGACTGTATGACGAGAAATTAGGCCTCTCACACTGTTTAATTTTTCTATAATTGTAAATAATTACAGAAACACAATCAGTCTGAAGCACAAGTAGCGTAAGGAGAGAATTACTCCACCTTTGCATCTCTCAATTAATTGGGAGTATGCCTAGGTGGTGAGTGACTACAAAGGGCAGGCTAACTCATCTGCTAATTTAGCTGGAACAAATATAAGTAGTGTATGTGTAAGGAGGTAAAAACAGGCAACCTGCTGTATCACAAAAGATCAGCACTTGGTTTCCACTGAAGTACTGAAGCAGCATTGAGGATGTAGCCCCTGGTATATATCAACAACTCAGTTCTCAAAGAATCTTTCTGTGTTCTGTCACCCAGCTCTTCTAAAAACACCCTTAACAATCGACCTTGAACCATGTCATCCCCTCCACAATCAGTTCTAAAAGCACCATAGAATGCCACCAAACTTGTCACTTGATAACAGCAAGGCTATTTGCAAACTTCTTTAATGTGTTTTCAATGTGCATTTTTAGAAAGAGCAGCAAAATTTGCGAAGTCCAGCCCCATTACAGATGTCACATGACTGGGTTTGCAGACCATGCCACAAACAAAGCAATTTATAATATACAATTAGTAGAGACATCTTTCCTGAATATTATAACTTCTGAACCAATGCAAGGGCAAAATTGCTTGGAAGTTAAGGTCTCTCTTTATATTGGCACCTTCTGGAAGTTTGTATTTTATCAGTGTTTAAAATTTCCAAGGCTCATGTGCTACTGGAATTATTTATTGATGATAAAAAGCCATCCTATTGCTCTTCCAAACCTCTGTACGGATGAAGTCTGCATAGTCAGAAAGTGGTTTGCAATCAAATTTTTCCATCAGTAGCCAGAAAGCAGGGAAAGACAAACTTTACAAAGTGTATTTGCTAGCACATCTGAATCTACTTCACATCTTGAGTGAAGGAGCTTTGTGTGGAAACAAATTTGGCACTTAGTTTTCAAGGAGCAACAGCAGAATTCAAGACTCAGTTCATTAGTACATGACAGAGATGCAAAAATGAAGCTCTGCTGGTTGTAGATACAAAACAGAGCGAGATGCCAACCTGACAGTCACATTATCAAAGCTCTAACAAGAAAAAACAACAGTATGAGAACAGCATCCTACACAGACTAGGCTGTGACTGAGCAAACCTCTCCGGAGGTAGGATGCCAAACCCCACTGCTGAAAAGATGACAGCACTTCAGAATTAAAAAAGAAGGGAAGATATTTGCTCTCCCCTTTGTTATCTATGCACTGAGAACAGATACAAAGGCACCTGTGAATTACCCTCTGGCAGCACCCTCCTGCTTCTAGGGATTACAGATGCAGACCACAGCAGCTGCATAGCGAACTTGGATGCCTCAGTCAAAAACCCACCCATGGGATGAATACAGACTTTTAATATACCTAAAAATCTACATAACACATGCAGAGTTATATCAATTTGATCCAATCAACTCCAGAAAAATGAACATGAGTAAAAAAACCAACCCCACAAGTACCTGAAAACTCTGGTTTTACAAATATTCATTTCACAAATCTGCGTGCTTTGGCTCCCACCCAAGGAGGAATGTCAGTGTTTTGCAGCAATGATGAAAAGCAATGTCATACAAGATCCTCCCTTACTAAAATATTACTTTTATGAAACATGCCATATAGCACTTTTAGTGCACTCAAAAGTTCTACATAATCAGTTGGAAACTCTGCTCAAAAAAACCCCTTTTTTTACCTCATCAAACACTATGCCTGGTCTTCACTGCTCAAGAATTCACTAAAGCCAGGGAGGGAACAAGGGAGGTATCAGTACAGCAGGAATCAGAGAAATAACCTACCTTAAAAAGGTACAAGACAATTCTTTCAAATAAGAAAGTCCCATTAGATTCATTATTAAATTCACCCCATGCTTGATATAAAAAATTTTGAAAGTACCAAGAAATACTCTAGGTAAGTGAGTATTCATTTTGAGCAGTGATTAGCAAAAAAATTTAGAGAGTCTGGCGGGCTGAAAGATGAGATCATCAGCTCGAGTCCTTCAGCTCATTATCTCAGCCACTAGCCAAAGCATTACATCACAACTGGAAATATATACCATTCATAATATAAAGGAGTCACACTTGAGGTTACTTGAAAATGATGGACGACAGAAAAAGAATGGCTCTGAGGACCATACACTCACTGCTGAGTTACAATTGTGAGACAACTAAAAACAAAATAAAAATCCCACAGAACTGAATATCCTGGCCACGACAGGACCATATGCAGTATTAACAATATATTAAGGCAGAAGAGCAATTCTGACTTCAGCACAGCATGACAGCCAACACCAACCAGATCATGCCACAGACCAGGCACAATCTCCTTTTGCTTTCCTAATGAAATGTGCAAGTAATTAACCATCAACACTGACACAGTGCAGAAATTACCTATTAACTAAATGAAAATTAAAATGTTCAATTAATTTCTGAGACCTCAAATAGCTGTGCACGTCTGCAAGCACCTCCTGAAGGACCAGCATTTCTCTTATCTAGGCTGATGAGTACATTCATGCCTCATGCCCATTGCACAAACACCTTCCTCACAAGTACCTGACAAGATCCTTGGTCTGCACCCTGCAACTTCACTTTCCCCAGCTGTCGCCTCATGTCCAATCCTCACAAATTCTAGTGGTTTTGTAAAGTTGACCTCAGTTCTTGCATAGCCTCTGAACTTGAAAGATTTCAGTCTCAAAGCCAGTCTCCAACTGATCCTCTGCCTCACTCTTCAGCTCTAGCTTTGTCACAAACCTCTTCACTTTCAGGTTCTTCTGCCCTGTCAGCTGTGTTAGTGAAGAGCGACGCAACTCAAATTCTCATCATAGAGATTCCCAATGAGCCTCCTCTAAATGAACCAGCTGAAAACAAAACCAAAAATGTGCTTCAAACCCATTTATTTTCCCTCCCTTTTTGTTCATGTCTATTGTTTTAACACACAGGGCATGTTAAGGGAGTTAATATCCTGCTTTCCTGCAGTGTATGATCTCTAACTTATTAGCATAGTTTGAAATGACCTTGTGTATAACAGAGCAACACACTTTTACCTGGTCCCCTTGACAAAGCTCCACAGTTGTATGTAAGTCACCTGCTGTCTCCCAAGACATAATTTTGACCTCTCTCAGTGCATGCCCACAACCCTTGTCTTCCAGAGAATTCACAGTACCCGTCCTTTCCTCAACCTTCAGGTCTCCTTGGAGAGTTATTCATAATCCAAACACCATTATTCTCCTCTTCACTCTCCCTTGCTTACAGAGAATCTCAGCAAAGTCACTAAATGTTACTGGAAACAAAATCAAGCATGCTAACCTTGGGGTAGGACTCCAAAGTCTGCATTCACTCTCAAGTTCCATAAGCTTCATACACAAAATACAGCAAATCACTTAAAGTTCTCGTGCTTAAATTCTTAACCAAAAAGTTCATTTTCCCCACAACTTCCCAGGAGCATCATTAGGATAAAAAATCATCACGTTTTGCCAGACTTTTGGTTGTTATTGTAGGTCACAAAGTACGTAAATAAGAATTGATTATGAAAGGCAGGAAGTTAAAACAGTCCATATGTGGCCAATATTGCTACTGAAACCTAAACTTCTGCATTTCCTGCCATTGTGACTTTAATTATGAAATCGTAAAGTTGCACTAAGATAACTAACATGTTTAGTTTCCTAGCTGTCTTTAGGGGAAATATTAAAGAGAATTAAAACAAAACAAAAACAAGGAAACCGCCCCAAAAAGCCAATCAAGCACAACCATCAAAAAAGCCCCCAAAAAACCCACTCAAAACAAACAGCAACAATTAACAAAAAAATGCCCACATGACTCGAAAATTTATCAAGTTCCTCCACCTCACCAGTGCATGATTTAAGAAGGTTCACTCAGGGACTTAGGCTTGAGTTCTGCACTGGTCCCTTCTTGCTGCCTGGGGTCAAAGGGAACAGAAAGCTGATGGACTGGCCCAAAGTAGAAAAGTCTATCCCTTCCACCTCTGGATAATCTAATCTATCTCTGTCTGAAAAGAAACCCTGGGAAGGATGTGCCTATAAATCTACATAGAGCTAAAGAGGCTGAAGAAGAAATAGAACTAAACCAAATAAAAAACCCACACAAACAACAAAAAAACTACAGGATATTTTCCCTCTGTGCTTGCTATGAAAGAAGTTAGGCAGATGATCCCCTGACTAGAATAGGTTTTTTTGTCTCTGGGTTGAGAATCGGCCTGAAATTTAAGCATCAGTGATAGAAGTCAGCAGAGAAATATGGCCAAAATAGTAACAGACCATAAGTGCGAGATGGTGCTCCCTCAACTTTTGCAGGAAATCACGTACACACAGCTGAGCTATTACTGCTCATGTTAATCTTATTTAGACCCATCTCTGTACCAGAGAAGTGTGAGATAGCAAACACATTGCCAAGCTCCTAACACGCCTCTCAGGAGGATCCGGAAAACTACAAAACAATTAATTTGACGTACGCATTGAGCAAATTGATAGGAACTGTTACAAAGAACAGAGAGCTAGATACCACGTGCTGGGGAAAAGTCCACATGGCATTTGAACAATTGCCTCATAAATCCATTAGCATTGCCAGAGAATCACTGTATGTGAGGACAAACATGACCAGATCAATCCACTCATTTGATCTCCAAACAAATACATAACTTGTTAGAAGATGGGAAAGAAAAGATGATATTAAACATTCCGTTTCTCCATGAAAATAGGTCGCTACCAGTGCTCCACACGAGTTTTGTAGGACACAGCTGGATGAATGGGCTGAAGAAGAGGGAACAATGGTGTGCAGAAAGAGTACCCTACTGATACCAAGTCGCTCACAGCAATACAAACGGAGGCTTACTGAGAGAACTGCAACTGATCTCATATAGCAAAAGACTAAATTGTAAAATGGAAGACAAAACTCAGTGTTGGCAGGTATAAAGAATTGAAGGGAGTGGTGGGGAGGGCGGGTGGGGAGGAAAACAATCCCAGCCCTAGAAATACAGTATGGGCTCTGGGTGAGCTGCTACCACTACAGGGAAAGATCTTGTGTTCAATGGGGACATTTATAAAAAACTGATGGTTTAATTTCAGCAGTCAAATAAAAAAGCAAAGACTGTTAAAAATTATGGGAAATGTAGACCACCACAGAACACACCCTCAAGCCAGCATTTAAACAACAGACGCTGCACAATGAATACGTTTTCTAGCTGGCATGCAATCCTCCAGCCTCAGAAAGACACAACAGAACAAGGGAAGGCAGAGAGGAGAACAAGGATGATCAAAGGTATGAAATGGGTTCTGATCAAGGAACTAAATAGACATGGATTTTCCAGCTTGGAAGACAAACAATCCAGGTAGTATCAAAGAGATCTGTGATAAATGGAGCACCATAAAGGCAGTGGATAAGAAATCATTTGTCTCTTACAAGATAAGAACAAAGGAGCATCAAATGAAATGATCAGGTAGTAAATTCAAAATAAACAAAAAGAAGGTATTTCTTAACACATACATTGTTCTACCTCAGGACTCATTGCACAGGATATTGTGGATGATAAAAATGCACATGGTTTACAAAACAATAAGACAAACTAATGGAAGAAAAATCTATCACAGGCTATTAAACCAAAGATACCATCTCTGCTTCAGGAAGTTTGTGAGATCTGGATTGCTGAAGGCTGGGAAAATATATAGGGAAAGCACTACTTTGTGCTTGCACTTTTACTGTCTTCCCTGGGCACCTGCTGTTGGTCCTTGGCCGAGACAGGGACAGCAGTCAGGCTGTGACTACAGCCAGTAGCACAGCTCCTCAGGGGTTGATCTTGAGGACAAGCGTCCCCACTTCCATCAGATGGTTTCACTTTCAGCTAGAACCAGACTGGACCTGCTGACTGAATGGGTATTTCCAGGTGGAGGCATCTTCTGGTTTTGCAGCACCCAAAACAAAACCCGCCCGCGTGCTTGGAGCCTGCTCAGCAAGGCGCGCACGTCGGCAGGAAGCGGGGACAATGAGCGGACTTGCTTCAGGAGAACACTCCTAACCCACACCAAAGTGCTCATGCAGATACACCTGTGCCCCACAAAACACACTCTTGCCCTGGAAGTCTGACCACTCTCCTGAACCAGTGACTCTCCTGCAGCCAGCAGCTGCCCTTCAGGACATGCCATGCCCCAGAGGGGACCAAGGCTGAGCCGGGTCTTGCTAAAGGATCGGTCCTAAAGCATCTTCTCAGTTACATCCCACATGGCTCAGTGCTCTCTGGGTACAGCTACAGAATTAGGCCCAAACAACTAAAGCTGTAGACATGAGGAAACTTTCACCTGCACGTTTCTAAGGAATTTTTAAACCTCAGTTATCTTTCATGCAACAAACAGCTACTTTTTACCTCACAAATATACATGTATGTTGGTCTGTGATGACAAATACACCAGCTTTTAACCATTTCTACACTGAAAAACACAACTGGTAGCTTTTTTATAATGAGAAACCTATAATTATATTCATATTTTCAAAATTATAAAGACACAGTTCTAAGCCTTCTTTGAAGAAGACAACCAGTATATAATTCCAAGTGATAAATGCCAAAGAAGGTTATAGACTTGCAAAATATATTTTAATATTAGAAACTTTATTGAAATTTTCTCATCACAACAGCTTGGCTTTTACAAAGTAGTTAAACACAGCATGACATTGCATTTCTCTTCATGGAAAACACTATTTTAATGATGATATATTGCCCTAACTACAAAGGCACCTTTTAAGTAAGATGAGAAGTTGATTTTCCAGTTTACAGACAGATCTAATATTTACCTGAAGTATATTCTCCTAGGAAGAGGAATACACTTTAAAAACAAACAAACCTTCAAAATGTGTCTGATCTTGACTTCTGTTAGTTGATTTTGCATTTACCTAATCATGCAAAGTGGAAAACATCAGTTTAGTATTAAAAGGTATGTCTTCACATTTACAAAAAGCCTTTTGATTTATCTTCCATTCTTAATTCTACCAATTTAATCTTTTGGATAAGACTCTTCCAAAGGAGACTACTGCTTCTTTAAACAAAAAAAAAAGGTTATGGGATAATTTCTGAAGAACAGTGATACTTTTGTCCTTGACACAAAAGTATACAATGGATGGGAAAAGTCACTGAAGAAACTTTCACCACTAACACTGAGCTGAACCTTTATCTGCAACCTAATTAAAAAGGAAGGTCCTCGCCCCAAAAAACCTTGTGCAAGGGGCTTGTCATGAAAAATTATAGAGTTCTGCATAAGGACATTATAGAGTTCTGCCCAAGGACATTCAAAATTACTGAAAAAAAAATTTCCTTCTTCAGAATTAACAATATAGAATCTTCTCTTCAGAAAGACAAAAAAAAAAAAAACATTAAAGCATTTTTAGAGATCTGTAAGTAGATCTTAGTCTTCTTTTATTTACACTGGACCTGGGAAGGCAAGAGAGAGAAATACGATTTTTTTTTTCTTGTCTTGGTCTGTCTTGTACAGACTGAAATAAAATCAATTGCCCCATGGAAAAGCCTTGTAAAGAAAACTCATAAATCCTATTTATTTATCTATTTTTTCATCATGTAGAGAGAAACACAAGATCAGGTATTCTTGTCACAGAGCCAGGTGGTAAAAGAACCATAACAATCACTGTTCTCCAACCCCAGGGACCACAGACCCCATAGTAAAGATGAAATGATACTTAACAATTTACAAAATTATTTGACCCTTTGGTTATCTCAGTTAACCAGCATTAAATTCCATCAACAGGCATCTACAGCCAAAAAATTATGTGCTTATTCTTCCTAAGCAATGCACAAGAAGAACGGAAATTTCAGGGTAAGACCCCCCTGACTAAAATGATCAAGCTAATTGGAAAAAATTGGAAAGCATTTTACACTTGCTATAAGGGAAAACAAATGCTGGGAACAGGTCTTAAATCCTTCCCATATCTGGCAATTAAAGGTTATCTCAGCAGTACATCCTTTCACTTAGGGTTCACATTTTATCCAAGAGTTAATGCATGTCAAGTCTATGAAAGTCTGTGAATGCCAAAAAAGCAAAGGCAGTGGCCAGACCTCAGATCTCAATAATGGGCAGCAGGTATTACTGCAGTGCATCCACCTACCCAAAACATTGATATTCCTTCCTGTGATCATTTTTCCAAAGAAACTAGAAAGCTCTGCTGTGCATTTGTTTAGAATCCAATAACACAGGCATGATGATATATTAAGAAAAAAAAGTCCTTACACTGAGTATGGTGAGGCACTGGTACAGGTTGCCCGGAGAGTTGTGGATGCCCCATCCCTGGCTTTGTTCATGGCCAGGTTGGATGGGGTTTTGAGCAGTCTGGCCAGTGAAAGGTGTCCCTGCCCATGGCAGGAGACTAGATGATCATTAAGGTTGCCTCCAACCCAAATTTTCTCTGATTCTATGACTGAGCAATTTCTCCACAAAAAGTACCCTGCAGTCACAGCTGAAACAGGGATTTTCACACCAAAAGACCCAGACTAAGTCACTTCTAGTCACTGTCATCTGGAATTTGGCAGGAGGCAACCTGCTGGTCTAAACTAGCAGGTC
This sequence comes from Polioptila caerulea, assembly GCA_013397295.1. Lineage (NCBI taxonomy): Eukaryota > Metazoa > Chordata > Aves > Passeriformes > Certhiidae > Polioptila > Polioptila caerulea. The sequence continues at coordinate 41,179 of VYXF01013000.1, read as the reverse complement.
TCACTTTTCTACTTGTACAGGCAAATCCAAGTTGCACCTCACCTAAAAATCCCGTTTTGTTTACTTTTTTCCCAAGCTAGGCTCTGACTCTTCCAACTTTTCCAATGACATTTCAGCAGAGCTCCATTTAGGACCTGAAGGACAGTAAAACATTTCCTGTTCTTCATTTTGAACACGCCCCAGCTGAAGGTGGCTCACATACAGCTCGATGCCCAAGCAGTATCAGTGTGCCACAGATGAGATATTTGATACAGATATTTAAATCAGGCCACACCTGTAATAAAGGTAATAATTAGCTATGCTCCTGGCACCAAGGTGTTGCACAGTGAACTTCACATCAAAGAAAAGAGCCTTTGAGTTATTTAAAGATTTTGAAGTGTTGTGACAAGATGCCACTTGTTTGCGTAGAGAAAGAATTTGTTAACTGATCTGCACTGCAGACAAACATCAACAAACTTTGATAGATTTCCTTTGCCTATGTGTCTGCCAACATTTTTATTTTTTTTTTAATAGATTTTGTGGTTGTCCTCCAAAAGTTGAAATGTTATTTTGCACTAAGTACACCCAAACATTTTTTTAAGAACATTATTGCCACAAGCATAAAACTTCTGTTTCTGTGTGAAAGTTGTTAAAAAAGGTTTCACAATCATGTGATATAAGGAAACTCAATTAATTGTATTTTTGAATTTCCCATTGCCAGATGGGATGTTACTCAAGACTGGCATAATGATTCAAATACCAGCAGTAGGTCCAGCCACCTAGAATTAAGAAGATGGCCCCATGGGCAGAGAGAACAGTTTCCCTCAAAATGGCTCTAATGAAGACGAATTTGCTCCAACTAAAACAAATTCTACACAGCCATGGAAGGATTTGCTGAGACATTGGGTCACAGGAGGCTAATGGCACTGTGACACACCTACTAAATCTTCTCTCTGCAAGCTTAATGTAATAAAGAAAATCCCTTTGTGGCCGATACTGCCACAGGTGCCACAGCGGAGATGAGGCGGCCACGGAGGTCACAGGGCTGCGAGCATCACTCTGCCCAGCAGCCCCCAGCTCTGGAAAGAGAGTGAGGAGCTGGCCAGGACTGGGATTGTTCTGAGCCCTGTTCAAGAGGAGAAAATCAAACGTGACCTGGCAAAGGAAAGAGTGAATGCAGCGAGTGGTATATGGCCTCATCGGAGGGATAAAACAGGGAGCAGCTTATGCCGTGACCTGCTGAGAGACGATCAGTGGGACATCCTTCCTCCGGTTTAAGGAGCTGGGGAAAAAAACATGGACAAACATGAAGTTACAGAAGAGAAGGAGGAAGACACACTTTTTCCTCCTCCTCGAACTTATTCTCTTGGCTTTAATTGGACAAATCCAAAACAGTCCGGTTAGGATGAGAGAAAGCGAGATGCAAGCAGCTTATTTTTGTCCAGGAGCAGCAGACATTTAAATTACCAGTCTTGCTACCGATTTTGGACACTAGCCATGGCTGGGGATTTTACCCGTAATTCTCACTGACATTAATTCACAGACTGGCTCCCTGACCAGAAAAGGTCTTGCTCTGGCCTGACCCATAACAAGGAACCTGGAGTGGAGGGTTCATCTGACTCAGGGTAATTGCCTTACCGGCATATCGGATAAAAGACAGTTTCTGAGGTATCAAGTCTACGTACAGACACAGGATCTGCAATCTCCTGGCACACACTGCAACAGCCTAGGAAAATTGTTACTGTAAGAACTGAGTATGTCAGTAGGAAGCAAGTGATAAAACTATTTTCTGTTTCTTCCAAATATATAGTTAAAGGAGCACAAAACCCGAGCTTTTGAGATCCACAAGAGAACTATCTGAACATGGCAAGAGTTACTCTGAAATGCTACTGCAGTGCACTGTTTTTTTATTAAATAAAGTCATTGCAATAGTTATATCAAGCATTTATTCCTGCATTTAAAAAATATATCTAGAAATCTGCTAGTTATTGGAGATAATTTGCTCCCAGTATCAAATGAGAATCATGCATTAGTGGACTCCTCTCAAGTCACACGGCCACATTATAACTCCAACTCTGTGCAGATACCTCTTTATTTTCCCTCAATTTGGATAACAAAGCAGGGATGAACTAATGCCACTTACACTCAAAATAAACAGACTCGTTTATAAAAAATAAAGACTGCAAAATACAAGTGAAAGTAGAGTTGTTACCTACTTATTTCTCCCTTTGAGGTCGAGGATCCTTGAGGACCGAATTTGTATTTTCCCTGTAGCTTGCTACACTAAAAAGGCAGCAAAACCGAAACTGTATTCAAGATAATTATGCATCTTATCCAACACTCCCAAAATAGTAACAAGTTTGTGATAGTTCTACCTGTCATTTTGCAAGAAAACTTTCCTACATATCTTGAACGAGCTCAAAATATAGATCCAAAAGAAAAAGGAGAATGGGGGGAAGATTTCTGATGGCTATAATTGAGATGGGATATTTTCTGATCCGTGCTTTTGCAGGAGAGGGTTGGGTTATTTTAATAATTGCTTAGAAAAATTGCTCTCATTTCTTTGGATCATCTCTCAAATTTAATCATTTTACTCATTAATTTTTGTGCCTGATCACCTGGACAAATACCCAGAAAAATGTGCCTATTCCTTTTATATTCAAGAGAATTTACTTCAGAAAACCAGACTTGTCCAGCAGAGTCTGAAAAAAAAATTTCGTTCTAACTAAAGGAAGGAAGGAACTAAAGGAAGGAAACTTGTAAACTACTAAATTTCCTGAATAAATATTTCTTGTGTCCCTCATTTGGGCATTGCAGATTGGAAACTAAGCCTCTGCCTCTGGGACAGCAGACTCCCAACTTTCAAGTTAATGCAGTTTTTCAATCATTCTTTAAGATGAAACATTAATGTGAATACTTATGCTGAACCCATTAAGTGCTACTGCTTTGTCCCACAAACATTCATTAATTTTTCTATAACATACTGCCATCTGGTAAGGGAACAGGATTATCTCCATTTTACAGATGAAGAACTCAGAGGGAGAAAAACAAACAAACAAAAGAACACCCCCCCAAAACAACTAATGACTTGAGCGAGTTATTTCAAGAAATCTGCCAGATCAAGTCCAGATTTCTTCAGCCACAGTCCACTGCTTTTAAAGCAAAACTATTCCTTACCACTTCCAGAAACCCTAATTTCCAATTAGCCAAGAAGTATAGAAGAAACAAAACATTAATCCATGTTTTCTTTCAACAATGCCTTTAATAAAGCTGTGCATACATGACCTATATGGTAGGTTCATCAAGTCAGCAGCAGATATACATTGATATTATTAAATGTTTAATATGTTTTAAGCAAGATTGACCTCTGAATGAACCACAGTACACTTTGGGATTTAAAACAATCTGTTGTAGGCTAATTTTTCACATTAGGTCTGTATTTAACAGCAACAGTGATTTTTAAATTTTATTTGGCCTCCTGCATCATGCACGTAGAAACACATTTCTCTCAAGATAAATCACTCAAATGTGCACTATATCAATACCAACGTATTTTTTTTTTTTTGCTTGGGGACAATTTTGCCAATAATTTAGCAACACAATCATGAGAAAAGCAGCAACACTGATTCCCTTTCTAGTGTGAAAGCAAAGTAGCTTGCAAGGCATGCCTTGGATTTGAGAAGCAGCAGAAGGAACTCCACACCCCTCTACCACTTTTAAATATAACAGCAAAACAAAAAACTCAGCAGCTATTTCAGGAAGCTTAGTTGTTCAAATAAGAAAATACTTACAAGCAGAGGCTGGGGGCAGACTCTACAAAAAAGCCTTTTCTAGAGACAGAGTACTCATTATTAACACAAGTTTTGAAGAAAATCGGGAGGAAGTACATCTAAGGATCAAATCAGAAGCAGTCTTGCAGATTATTTTAAACTATGCATGATGGATGCATTCTGCTCTGTCCTCATTTCAAGCTGCACAGACTTTTCCCTGTGATAATCTATTCCAGATGAAGCAACTGATATTTCCAGTTTCAACCAAAGGGAAAAGGGAAAAAGGGAGCAAATCCTCCCCGTGAACCGATAACTCTTTGCTATTTAATGATTAATCAGTATGAAACCTTCACTCAACATTTAACTTTCTCTTATTTACTGAGCTCTTTAATACAGAAGGGAAAGTAAATAAAAGGAAGAACGGCAATTCTTGATTTCTTGCCAGTTTACAGTATTAAAAAAAGAATCTGCGCCACGGGTTGGCAGGCAGCCACACTTACAGTAAGCTATCTACTGTTTCACCCCGCAGGAAGGACAAAGGATTCAGTGTGGGGCTGCTGGGTTTCTCTCTGTCAAATGCACCCTTCAAAACAGATCCCAGGAATATTAAAAACTGCGTGCAATTAAGAGTATGTTTTTCGTGATCTTTCCCGCTTTTGGGAGATGTTTTTAAAAACCCTGGAGTGTCGTCGAGAAGGCAGGGAAGGGAAATAGCAGCGCTACAGCCCCAGCACTGACATTTTAACTTACTAAATCAACTTACTCCAGCAGGAGTATAAGGTGCTGGGTTAAGCAGTTTGGTTCATATTTCTGTTTCCTCATGACATGAGTGTTCATTACTGCTTCATGCCCTCTCCAGCTGCACAGCACCCACTTCCAGAAGGACTGTGCCACAGGGAAGCCCATCTTCTGAGGGTTTATTCCTAAAGCTTCCCAGCATATAGAGGCAGCTGTTTGCCAGCAGTGGGGAAATCTGAAAGGAGCACTGACTTCTGGGGATAACTCTCTCAGGCCACTGCTCCATTCCACATGCATCATGCAATATTCCCACATCTCGGTCACGCAAAAGCATCTGAGCCATTGGCAGGAGACAGGAAGGAAGGAAGAACAGAATGATGGGAGGAATCAAGGGCTGGGGGAAAAAGGAAAGACAGGGTAAAAAGCAGCAACAAGGGGGAATTGGAATAGGCTAGAGTTAATAGAAAGAGCCAAAAGGAAGTGAATGAAAGCATGACTGAAGAGGAAACAAGTTGTTAGAGGACAAAGAAAATCGCTACTCCGCATTATGAGGGAGAATGCATGTGTAAATACAGAGAATATGGATGAGAGTTAGGGATCACCGATTATAAATAAGCACAGCCTGAGTGCTCCTTCCACTCTTAACACAGAAATAAAAGGAGCACTGGTTCCACCGAAGAGAAGTGAACATCCACGTGACTTGCCTTTGTTTTATAATGTAGCCTTGAAACTTTCTGTGAATTTCCGATTATTCTGCTCCTACCCTGCCCATATTATGTCTGGAGACATTTTAAATATCCCCATAAGCATCAGCAGGTTTTCCAAAAAAATCCTGCTTTCAGAATAGTGTTGTTTTCTTTTCTCCCAACTTCAGCATTTTTATCCGATTCTCACACGTCTGTGCCCAATATCCAAAAATTAAATGTTCTTTTTTTACCTCTGAATTTAATAGTATTCCATTTTTAAATCATGTATCATGGTCTCTCTAGCTTGAAAATGAATTTTCAACTTAAAGAGAAGAGAATGGAGGAATTTTTAGAGTACATAAACCAGACAGCTTTTGCTTGCAGTCCTGGAAGGGCTGCAAAGAGTGATTTTCAAGTCCCTGACAGTCTTCCCCATCACCACCCCTACCTCACCCCTCCTAGCTAAGAATGTAAAATTGCTCAGAGTACTGCAAGTCAGCAACAGCCTTGTCTAAATGAGCTTTGCATCTTACTAAATATCCCAGGTTAGATCCCAGTTCTGAAAGATACCAGTAAAGGCTGCAAAGATATGAAAAACACTGTCTGACGTGCATCTTGCTGTGACAAGTATTAGATTTTTGGCAAGTTCAGGACAAGTACTAACTTTCTTTTCACACCAAAAATCAGGGATGCTGATAAGTGCTTTGATACAGAGCTGACAATCCCATTTCTGTCTCCAACCTGCAGGTCTCCCCCGGATGGTTTTAGGAAAACCACTTCCCCATGTCTCTATTTCTGCACTCGCTGAACTGGGGGAGATCTCCTTTTGTTCCTTTGCTGTCATGGACTTTTCCAAGCAGGTTTTATAGGACTCAGCCATCACGATTTTGTTTCCAGGGCTGGTTTTGCTTTCACAGACACAGTATCTACTACACATACGTTAGAGCTGCTGCAGCTCCCCGGCAGCAAGAGCACCACACACAGTGTCAAACAAAGTGCAAATTTGGTTAGCATGGAAACAAATCTGAACCAGCTTCCACGGCAGCAAAAAATACTTGCTCTTGTACCAGATTCAAGGAAACCATTTTTGCTGGAAGTAGCATGCTTTTCAAAAGTTCCATAATGGTTTTGAAGCACGACTTCCACAGTAAGTTGGTTTGCAGCTCTCTAATCTCCATCTACACCATAACCTACAGCACAAGTTTTGAAGCATTTGCCTGCTCTTTTGATCTTTGGAAGAACTAAGAAGAATGACAGGCTTTAAGGAACAACTTATTCTCCCAAATGAAGTTACTGACATGAAAACAGTAACTTTACATATAGAACATTTTAGTTTAAAGGTAATAATTGGCAAAAAAAAAAAAAAATAATTACTACAGCTTTCCTAATGTACCACACAAATATTTTAACTTCAGGTACAAAATGCAGCAAGTGCTGATGAGTTTCATAACAACCTACTCCAGGAACAAAAAAAATCAAAACTAAACTAAAAAAAAATCTCTAAGCATTAAAAACATTTACTAATTTACTGGTTTTTAAACTTGATGGAAATGTTTTTGTATTTCAGTTTTAAAAGAGACAGTGGAGAGTAGGAGAGAAAGACAAGTCAAGAAAAAATTAATTATAACTTCAAGATTAACACTTCCTACTTAAAAAAAAATTAAACATAAATGAATTCTTTGATTAAAAGTTTTGATTATTCTTTAAAAAAACCAACAAAAACTCCAAGTTGCTTACATAAAGCTGAGAACTTGCAAATACTAGCTCCAATTCTGCAAAACACACAAACTCCCACTTACTTCAAGGAATGTAGACTTAGACTCACTATTTGCAAAAATACATTAACTTCAGCATTGGAAATACTTAGCCTCCCTAATCTGATTCTCCTCCCCAACAATTACAGTGCAATTACATGAGATAAGAACACATTTCTCGGCACCATTTTTACATATTTTGATAACCATGTCCAATTACAAATTTCCCTCACTGCTTAAATAAAAAAAAAACAAAAAAACCTTGAAAAGATTTTTTTTTTTTAACTATTCTGACACAGTGCTGAAGTGTCTCCTCTGAGCAACAAAGGAATTCACCTGAGCTCTTCTCCAAAACAGACTGAAAGTTAACAGCCTACTTCCAGTTGACTTCAGCATGCCTCCCATCTGGCTGCCCAAGAACTGACCTGGGTAGCTTTGAGAAAGGAACTGCACTTCAATCCACGGAAATGCATGAAATCCACGATTTTTTTACTCTTGTTGGTCTTCTCGAGGTTTAAGACTCTTTGAAATGCCATCAGCTATAGCAACAGGTTCTTGTTTATACAAACAAATGACCTACAAAGTACACACTTAATCTTACCAGCATGCAATTTCGATTATCCTGCACCTCTCTTTCACCCCAGTCCTTTGTCAACTACATAAAAGTGAAACATTTTTTTAAACACTCAAAAATGTTTCTGTTCTGTCAAATTTCAAGTTGTCAGTGTTGCCCTATGAACGCAGGTTTTTACTTCTTAAAGAAATCCCACTTATACTGTGCCTGAAATATGGACTCTTTTATTTGTATTTCTTGTACTTGCAAAACTTTGAGGGGGAAAAAAAAATATAAAAATGAAGTTTTTTTATAATCCAGTAGTCACTGTTTTCAGAATGCCCTACAGGTAGAAACGCTACAATTAATTTTAAAAATAAGAGCTGGGAAAAACTAGAAAAACTTAAATAACTATGCAGTATTATATCAGACAATTAGACAATAATATGTATTTTGCAATTATAGAATAGTTGTAGTATTAGTCTATATAAATTATTATGAAACATGAGAAATGTTTTTGAAAATACTGACACTTCTAACTACCCTATTAATTATTTCAGTTAGATATTTTATGAAGTGCCATTGATTTCACCCCAGGCAATGAAGGTATAAAAATGTTCCCATTTTTAATTAAAAAATGCTCGCTAGGTTCTGCCCCTCACTTGTTCTGTCATGTGCATGACTATGTTGCACAGAGGCTGCAGCAGCTGTTCTAAAATATTTTAAAACTACTTAAAATCAGTAAGTTACCACCATTTTAATGCAATAGCTTATTAATACCTGATTGACCCACGTTTTTTTCGGCATTAACACCATAAATTAAATGGTATGTTCCTTTACAATTGAAAGGTGAATAATTAAGGGCTGGATGATCATGCTGCTTTCACAGGATGATCAGGAAGCAGGGAGTGCAGAAGGGGGAAGCTGCAAAAACCTCTGGATTTGCTGCAGCAAAGGACCCTACTGCCTTCCCAGGAACCCCAGCCCCTGGCAGCCCTGCTCTCTCTGCTCTCACCTGAATCTTGCTTCCTGCCACCATCCATATGCAGAAACAGAAAACAAGAAAGAGAGAAAAAGAATAAAAAAAGAAAGAAAGAAAAAAGAGAATATCAGCAGTGAAAGCAACAACTTCCAGCAACATTTTCAAAGCTTGGAGAGGAAGGGTGCCAAGCACACAGGCCAGACACTCTGCTCTATTGCTGGCAGAGGGAACCTTGAAAACTGTTTGCAGCCACTTATTGACACTAATCCTTGCTTCTCCTTTCTACCTCATCAAAATTTTCAGAGCAGCATCTTCCTGGGCCTACCACGGCTCCTTGGAGCTGCGGGGCTCGCAGGGCTGCCCAGCTGCCCTGGGCCTGCAGCCGTATGTTGCATTTCTCTGGAAAGGCCCCTAAGAAAATACTGACCGGAGCCATATTCCCGAGTGATTGTCCTTGGCACAGAAACCACAACATGCTCTAGATGCATTCCTGCCCCAGCCGAGCGGACACGATCCTGAGGAGGGCTGAGACACCCTGACAGCTGCTGCCTGTCGCTGACACCGACACGGCCCAGCCAGGGCCTGACAGGGACACAGGTGACAGACGGTGCCATGGGGGGACATCTCCTCCAGGATGCCAAGCGGGGCAGGCACCACAAACCCAGTGGGCACCATTTTCAGCACGCACACCAGAGGAGGCGGGGGCCAAGAGCTCTCTGTGTGCTCCCCAGGTGCATAGGCCATCTCCCATCCTCCAGGAGCACGCTACCCACCTCCCAGGAGCACGCTGCCCATCTCCCAGGAGCACGGTGCCCATCTCCCAGGAGCACGCTGCCCATCTTCCAGGAGCACGCTGCCCATCCTCCAGGAGCACGGTGCCCATTTCCCAGGAGCACACTGCCCAT